>BLKR01000397.1:265000-546557 GCA_011170035.1 Teleogryllus occipitalis | reverse complement strand
GATCGCCATTCTGCGACCTTCTTCAGGGCGTAGTACTGCGACCCTGAAGAAGGTCGCAGAATGGCGATCGAAACGTCGGCACCTGTGCCCTGGACGCGGCGTCTCCCGGATAGCCAAGTTAATCATGACTCCGGCCGCGGAAGCCTACGCTCTCACTCAACATTGGCCATCATAAAGGGAAGTGACATATACATTTGTTTGTTCCTTTTTTTTAATTTTTTTTATCTGCAAGCATCTGTCGAAGACCAAGTTGTGTCTCTAATTATAAGGTGATAAGGTTAAAATTTCTTACGATAGAATGCGCATTCAGTGTGGATGAGTAGTCAGATTGCATTATAATTTTCAGTGTGAATGATTTTTTTTTATCTGTAGGGTTTTTTAATATTGAGTGGATTGTTGATTGTTTGGGGTTATATTTTGTGTGCCGACAGAGGGCCTTGTTTTCCTCCATGTGTGTGATGTGTTGACATATTCAAAGAAAACACGTAAAAGAGAAAGTAAATAAATAATGATGAACACATCCAGGTTCATCAATAGCCTCTATCTAATGTGTTGTAATTGTAGTATTTAGATGCGGACCCAGGCACGAACGAAACGGACCCTTTCTTCAACTCCGTATGGAATGAGCGCGCGGACTACGACATGGTAAGAGAGAGAGAGAGTGAGTAAAAGAAAATATATTACAGTAGGCTATTCTTCCTCCTTCTACTTTCACATAGGCGTCCACAACATATTGTTGAAAGAGCCTCCCAGAGCTATGTAGAAGGCTAAATCCATCTCTCACTGCGAGGCGACTGCAGCTGAGTAACTGCATTTCGTACAGCAGTCCGATGGATAGTGTTGTGATTAATTCCAGTCCTCCATGAAGATTCTCCATATGGGAACAGCAACGGATAAGACATAGGATCACAATGAGGATTGCGTGCCGATATAATGTTACGCTGCTGGTTTTCCGCCTTTGAGTGAATAGCAAACGTAACATTACTTGGCGGAGCACCAAGAATTACAAGGCGGAGCACCATCTTCACCAAGAAATACTGCAGCGATTTCTCCAATTCTGGCACGATTATACCGCCTTTTGCCAAAACAATTCTTTTCGGAAAAAAGTCAATTGGTATGCTGGTACATGTTTTTCAACATTTATCATATGAAGAAACAAACATGCATATGGATTAATATCATGTAGCAAGTTCATTAGGGTGCCCATAAGCTCTTTCTGACAATGCCTATTTGCCTCCCTATCCATTCGATATTCTAATGCTTCTCCAGTATCTAAAATAAATAATCCAGCATACGATGGAAGCTCACCAGTAGCAGAATGCAAACTTCCAAATGAATGATAAATCTGCACGTGGATTTTAAAGCAATAAGGACCTCTACTATTGGAAAATTGTAATAAATTTGTCTGAATTGATGCAAATGCTAAAGCATTATTATAACTTCTAATATGCAACAGATAATTTCTAGATTTTTCATCATCTCGTGTTATCAATTTTTTTAATAGATCAGGCACTTCAATGGGTGATAGGACTTCCTCACTCACTTTCCCTTTGTGACAACAACTACTGAATCCCCCACCTGTTTTCTCAGCTGCAAAATGTAAAGCCCCACAAAACTCACACTGTTCATTCATTTCTCCCAAAGAAAATTCATCTACATTACAGTAACTATGGTTTATTCTACCCAACCAATATCTTGCTCCACACAATCTGTTAACAAACCTGCGTGCAGTTTTTTGGGTTCTACATATGCGTAGCTGCCGCTGCCTTTCCGCCTGTGTTTCCTTCTGTCGCAGCTCCCTCTGTCTTTGCCTTTGTTTATCAAGTCTGGTCCTGCGTTGTTGTTCGGTCTCAAGACATTGGCGTTGGGCACGATTCTGATAATGGCGTTCAGAACTTTCTGCTATCTCTTCAGGAGTTCTTTCCGACATAATTTGCTTCCTCTTTCTACGCTCCGAAGCCATCGTCATTTTTCTACCTCGAGGCATACTGACTGTAGAAGAGAACAAAATTTTCAATTTCCAAACACACACATTTATTAATAATGTTATTGTAAATGATATTCCATTTAATTTATGTACACAATGTGGTGCAATTAACAGCATTCATACACAATATATAATTATATTATTACCACTCACACTATATGAATAATTAAACTACTAAACTTTTCTTCTTTTCTATATTACCACAATGTGGCTGCAATTTACTCCACAACCATTTATGGCTGTACTGCAGAAGAAAACAAAATTTTCACTTTACCAAACAACACATTTTAATAATGTAGGGTAATTAAGTGAATAGTTATTTCATTCAAAGGCTACATATAAATAAGTTGATGGAATCAGATCACTAACCTCTTCAATTTCAAGATTTCTATTCAATGTAGAAGATCACGTTCACATGCTTATACAACATAGACTAAAACTGAAACAAACAAAAACGCTGTGAACGTGAACATTCTGAATACACGTAATATATGTGAAAAAATAATACTGTATTTCTCTAACCTTCATTCAAAGGCTACATATATAAATAAGTTGATGGAATCAGTTAATAAAATAATGTATTGTATGTATGCAAAAATTAAGATTCACTAACCACTTCTATTTCAAGATTTCTATTCAATGTAGAAAATCACATTTACGTGCTTACACCTATCACATTTACGTGCACGAAACGCACACTGGTTCTGGCAAGCACTGGTTCAGCTGAACGCTGTGTGCTCCCGCCACCGTCCGACTGTGTAATTTTCTTCCGAAAGATTTGCGCGGCAATCAGTAATTACACATCCCGAAATCTACGTTTTTTGAATATTTACTTATTTTTAACGCACTTTTTCAATACGAATGTCCCATGTGCTGGTGAAAAGAAACAAGATTTTTCAATCCATTGCTTCTTTATACAGATCGGTTTCGTATGTCGCCCAATTTATTGAAAAGACCAAACAGCCCTTTGAGAAATAATATATAAGAAGATTGTTCAGCATCAATTTTTTGGCAGCATTACATAAATTTCTCTATATTACATATATGAGAATTTGTATGACTACTTTCTTTGCACTACCTATTTAAGGTAATGTTTGACATAGTTTCTTTGTAGTATGCAAAGAGTAGGAGAAGATGTTTTACATTACTTTCTCTATACTATGTATACAAGAAAGTGAATAACATAACTTTCTCTGTACTAAGTATTTGAGAAAGTGTTTTACCGACTGAAAGTCCAGTACACAGTGGACTGGTTGTAGTGAACTCAGATATCAGAGTCGGATATAGTGATCCCTTAGTTATAGTGAACTTCAGTCACTGATTCTGTTTGACTTGCATTACAAATAAGCATACCAAGATTCTTTTATAGTGAACCAGGACCTGGGAAATACATGTTTTAGAAATTATAGAGTAAAAGGGCTTTCGGAGAGTAGGATGGTATTCCAACAGTGCAAGAGGAATTGAAGGGTGTCAAGACTGCATTACGATACTTACACACTGAAGACAATGCAGAATCAATTATGGAGAGAGCACGAACTCCGGAAAAGTATCTAGAGAAATTACTAATGAAAGATGTGAACAAATGGAAATAATTTTTTTAAGGTCAAATAATGATATTGGAATTTTCAGTTCGTGCTGTTAATATATTTCACTTTATATATATGTTAATAAAATCAATCGTTGTGAAGAAATTCTATTTAATTTTGACATCCTCGGATATACTGTACCAAAAATGTTAGTCCCCAGAAGTTCACTATAACCAGAGTTGACTGCATTACAAATCTGAGAGAATTATTCAAATTATTTATTTACTTTGTTTTTTTAACCACATTATATGTATTGATTTTGTTTTAGTTTGTATATATTACTATGATTATAGTGTTTCTCAGGAAATGAATATTTATTGGATTCCACATTTTGATCTGCTCAGGCTACTAGATGATTTTTTGGACACATCCTGAAACAGTTTTGTTCTGCATATTCTTCAGCCAGCCATGGTACTGGAATGCCAGCTGTTAATATCTCAATGTTTAGGTTCCATGCATGCAGTTGAAGGATTTCCTAAACCCTCAGTACAAAACTTAAGTCAGTCGTGAAAACTATTCCTAATAGTTTTCACGACTGACAACGTTTTGTTCTAATATCGTTCCTAATTTTTTTAAAGAATGTATACAAATCATTTTGCAAAGATGAGAGCATGTGAATTCAGTCATATTTATTTATTTTGCATAAAAAACTGGGACATGCTATGAGGAGAAGTATATTCTTTGCACGTTTTCTTAATTCTGGAATCCCTACCCCAAGCCATATACAAGTTGAATTCTGAATACAGAAAGAAATTTGTGTTTTTGGCAAGAATTGATATGAAAATATTTGCGCCCAAGTAATTAAATCTATTTTCAAGGCCAAACAGCTACAGATTTGGGCACTTGTCTCTCATTGATCGTGTTGGTCATGAAGGAATACACTTCTTGTCACGATAACATGGGAGATCCATAATTTGAACAACTACTTCACACTAATCTATGTGCACATGGCAGTTTATTTGAAATTGATTTGTATTGGAATCATGGAAAATTGATTTAAATTTGGATTTATTACTTAGCATGAAAAAAGCTCACATGACTAAACAGACAATACATGAAAATATTTTAAATACATAAAAGGAGTGTGTGTAAAACAGGAAATACTTCAAGTACAGATGAAGATAACGAGGACAGTTTCTATTTTTTTGATTCTGCTAGTGAATAAACCTCATTAAAACAAAAATGTTAGCCCCTTTCAGCTGTTGAATTTGAATTCTCTTCATTTTTAAAATCTAAATCATTGAAGCTGCTGGACAATTATCCAACATCAAAAAATGTGTTTATTGCTTCACTAGTTTACGTTAATCCACACCACTTGAACGACCGTTTTCCTTTGTGGTTTGAAAGATGTGTAAAAATTAAAGTAGAAGAAAACTACTAGTGCACTAATTATAGGATAATTATAAACTCAGCAAAAATACTAATATTATTAATATATATTAATATTTACTATTGTAAAAAAATAATAATAAAGTGCAACACCATTCAACTCCAGACAGACCATTCAACTTGTAATAATTTCTACATTGAAACTAAATTAAAAATTAAAGTTGGAACAAAACAACTTATGGACGAATTATAGGCTAATTATCGAAATCACCGAAATTAATAATATTATTAATTTATATATTATAATATTGTAAAAAATATAAAAGTAATAATAAATTGTAACACCATTCAACTCTAAGCAGACCATTTAAGTCGTAATTATTTTTAAACGAACGAGCAGAAAATTACTTTTAACATATATCCTTGAAGTAAGTGCTCGTCAACTTCAGCTAAAAATGTCTGGAATATACAACCCAACCACGCAAGTAGGCTCTGCGGCACACTGTTCAAATCGTAAAAAATAACGATCAGAGTAGAGTTTTCATTCAACATATTATGCATATGATTATCATTTTTATACACATCTTGAATTAAGTGCTCATCAACTTTGGCAAAAATGTTGCAAAAATACAACCCAACCGACCAAGTACGTACATCCCTACGGCAATCAGAGCTTAATATTTTTTATACTAGTTGGCAGAACACATTTTTATTTTAACATATTATATATAATTTGTTAATATAGACCCTGAATTAAGTGCTCATCAACTTTAGCAAAAAAGTTTGCAACAATATTGACTGTATTCGGACTGTTCGCAGATTTTCAACGCACAATGCGCCACAGCCCATTACTATGACTTTCTGATATCTCGCATGACGTTGAGCAATGCGTATCTGGTTGAGGAGTTATGATTTTCAGCACAGGGCAGTGAGACATGTGAATTGAGGCCAAACCCGTACACCTTCCCAAGATCAGAGAGTCGGGAGAGAGGGAATTCCCCCTACGGCCTATGCCTTGAAAGAGAAGCGACTCCAAGGTCGAAATCTTCGCCGACAGCTGATGCCCCTCTCCTTCAATGTCCGGCTGCCACGAATAAATCGCGTGTTATAGGGATAAAGAATTTAAAACAAGCTTGCATATGCATTCATTTCATTAAGAGCATCTCGCAATTCTCTGTCAATTACATTAAATTCACAGAATTCCGTTTCATACAGATTTTTTTCTTACAGAACATGAAAAACAGGCGTGGCTCGTCATTAAAGTAAGGCGGAGCCTCTCCTAGAGAAATCGCCTCCTAAAAGAAATATAAATATATATTTATAAATGTATTTATTTATTAATAATGGATTTCTGAATTGTATTATATAACAGCCGTATCAAAATGTGTCTTTGTTCGTTAACGGCCGTCAGTAACGCATTTGAAGTTGTGGACAGGGAAGAGAGAAAAGCGTTAGGCTCCCACTTCTTTCCGCCATAAGGCCTGTGTAATACGAGGAGGCGTAACGCTATGCATTCACTGCAAAGACTTACCGATGGACGAAGGCTGCAGCCAAAGAGTATATCTGGCTGCAGCCAGGCAGCCTTCAAGGGTAGGACGTATAGTTTTGAGGGTGTACTCACCATAGAGCATTACTATACAGCTCAGCGAGTAGCATTGCGCATCAACTAGTTTTCCCAATATGCGGTAGGAGCGCTACTCCCTTTAAGCCTTTATCAGAAGCGCGAAGTCTACAGGACTGTTGTCTTAGTGATGGAAGAGATTATGTATAGAAATGCAATGTAATGTAATGCATTTGCAGCCTTCTCTATTCAGAAAACCAGGAGCCGCGACTGATGAAAAATGTTATAACATGAAAATAAGACCTGAGAATGGGGAGTAATGCATGTTAAAATCGAGTAATTTTGATGAATATAAAAATACTATTTTTAATTACTATATCTTTCTACCCATTTTCATTTTCTTGCGGTATTAACAATGATGTATTCCATACGAACTAGATGTCATTATTACTTGTAACATTGTCGTAACGCCGCATTAATAACAAACGGTGATGATGGCTACCTTTCGTTCGCGTTAATGTAAACTACTGTTATATATTTGTAGAATATTACCATATAAGGTTTAATAATTACGATTATATATTTTTCTATCTATTTACATTTGTTTGCCACCCCTATCAGTATCGTATACCTTGTACAATAAATTTAATGCCAGAAATATATTTTAGTTTAAAGTTTTGAACAAAAAATGTATTGTTTGAAACCACTTAATTTTTGCACCAAATGTTCTACGATTTAAAATGAGTTTTACAAAAAATGGTGACTGAGATGTGTCAATTCGGAGATAAGTTGTGGTATAATAGTATTACATAACCATTACTAAAGGCGAGAAAGTACGTGCTGTTTTGGCACCTCTAGTTTTAGATATGTTTATTTGTATTTCACTGTAATAAGTGAAATTAAAAAATAAATACTCTACTTTTCCTTTCTCCATCGCCAGTTTAGAATCGCTAAGATGTATTAAAGATCACCGAACGACAGGAGATGTTCGTTTCGAGTACACTATTGTGTTTTTATTACCGTCTAACTCAAGAACCATGATTCACGCACAAATTTGATTGGTCTCATATCAAAATTTGGACTTCCCTTGTCATTTCATCCGCTGGATGTTTGTGCTCCCCCCCCCATAATAAAAACGTTTCTCGCAATGTGAAAATTTAAGGACGTCAAAATGTAGAAGTAAACACTTGGCCATCATTTATAATTAATTTCTTTGTAATTAAACCATGAAACTCAATTACAAAATAACCATCACATTCATAAAAATTCTGTGAATAAATGGTAAAAAACTCATTTGTTTAAGATCAACATAATTGAAGTGATCGTGGAGTAAACATGTTAAATATTTGCGTTTAGAAACAGGATGACCGAGCCAAATAGCCCCGAACTTCTTCCTGGATTGGCAACATGGCTAGCGATAGAAAAAGAGAGTCTTATGTAAAATTGTATTAAATGGAAAGAAAGCAATACTCCATAAGGCTCTATACTGCAATTAAATGCTTGAATGCTCTTATAGAAATATATATTCATTGTCTTGAAATGCCTTTATGCGCTACAAGCCGAGAGTGGGACAACAGTTAGCTACGAGATCACTATTTCTCGAGAGTCCCATTTCTTGTTTTATTAAATGCTCTTAAACCCGTGAAATCCTTGTTTGCTACCATAATCGTACACCATCTGTTTAACAAGTTCAAATTGTCCAAGAGAAATATACTGCATTGCATACTAATTCTTATTTAATATAAAACACTGGAACGTATGTGACTTTTAAGGGAGGAATGCAATCGGTTTCATACAAGTTTTTTCTTGTTCATTCAAGTTTAAAGAGAAAATTCAAGTAAACGATTAAAAAACCGGTTGTTTATCATCTCTCTTTTTTTTCCTAGGGCTTGTATCCAGCCGACAGCTGGTTGCCCTTTAAGTCCCAAAGGGACGCATATTCGACCATACACTAGACAAACACTTGCGGGCTCCTCTGATCTGGGGTCAGCAGAACGCGAGGACCTCCGCGACAACACACACACAAAGTCAAGGGACAAACAGCCATGCCCAAGGCGGGACTCGAACCCGCGACCCTTCGGACCGAAGCGCTGAGTCGGTACTCGCTCTTAGCCACCTCGGCCATCCAGGTCGGCTTTATCATCTCTTTTACTGATAAATATTATAACCTCACTCAGTTCTACCCACTGTTAAGTGTTTTCTTGCTGTAGCGAAGGCCTAAATGTCCTGCCCGCCCTGCCCGCCCTGCCTGCCCTGTTGTTAGCATTGTAGCTGAGCAAAACTGCCAGTGTTATTTGACATTTTTGTTAGATATATAATTGCTCAATTATACTTTCTTGAAATTTTAAATATTAGTTTTAGTTGTTGGGTTTCCAATATTATAAAAATGGCCCCCGAGTGTCTGCATTTTCTTTCTCTCAAGACAAAAGTTTGCGGAAAAAATGGTATTTAGATGGTATGAAATGGTATGAAAATGGTATGAAAAAATGGCCATTCAGAGAAAAAACTTTCATCTAACGTAAATCTCTAAGGTAAGAATTAGACTCATTGCTACATACACGTTAATATTTAAAACATTATAGGCTATATAGAGAATTTTTTTAATGATTATGTATGACATTAGTATTCAGCTTGGTGTGAGTATATTGCATATTCACCCACCATGAAGATAATATGTATTCCTAAAATGTATTATCAATAATTCCTTAATCTTTTGGGTACTGACATTATTATTCGACTGTAACTAATATTTGGTAGGTGTGTGAAGCCCATTTTCGTCCTGAAGACATCCTAATGCTGGCTTTACACTAGCAATAGGTTTCCGCAACATCTTTCAGCAATTTGTTGCTGTTTCTTGCGGTCATCTTTACACTAGCAAGAACAAGACGGGGCAATATGTTGCCAGAAAGTTGGGAGGAAGATCTTTCCGACAAGATATTGCCGATCGTTTTACATCAGAACTTTATCTTGCCGTACTTGGTGATGCCACGAGGAAAATGGCGCGTCAACTCAAGTGAGGTTATATCTCACTCCGACATGGTTAGTAGAAAGGAGAAGATGCGAGTCGTGGTCGCAGTTATTGTGCTCAATGAAGAGGCAAAGAAACGACGTTTTGTGAAGACATGTGGCTGTATTTTAAGACGAAAGGGAAAGGGGCTTGTGCAAATTCGGTTCAGGAGCCTCAATATTTTTTCGTGGACTACGATTCACGTGGGTTCTAAGTAATTTTCTATTTATAAAAAGCGCAATTATTAATTCAGTAAAAAGTTTTAAAATGTCCTTTATATAATGTTGATGTATTATACATTAATCTTAAAATCTTAGATTAGGAATCTTGATAATTTTTAACATAACAAAATTAATAATTAGGGAGCATCTGTAGCTAAATCAAAATTTGAACCATTCGATAATCAACCATAAAGGATTTGTAATATTTATTACTTCATTTATTTTATTAAACTTTTTCACACACCCATTTTACGAAAAAAAAATGATATAACAATTCAAAATAATACGTCTATGTACTACCTTAACCGTACTTCCAGCGCATCTGACCGTGGCCATCATTGGCTTCTTCCAGCAATATCTTGCTCAGACTTCAATCCAATTCTAGTCCCAGCAACAGCCGGCAATATCTTTCCGAGGATGGAAACACGGGTGTTTTTTCATTACGATCGGAATATCTAGCAAGAAATATTGCCAACATCAGAAATATTTATTGCCGCAATGTTTACATTGGCAACTTTTCTTGCGAAATAATATTGCTCGCTATTTTCTTGCTAGTGTAAAGCCAGCTTAAGAGCTGTTGAGTGCTACCACGAAACTGAGATGCCACTGCGAGATTCTGTGGAAAGAATAAAACTGGTCCAAGCATTACTTTCCAACTGCCCTAAGTATTTATCGTCGTGTTAGAAGTCGTGTCGTGTGGTGAAGAAAGACGTGTAAGAATTGTGACGGTCAGCCGCGTCCAAAATAAACGCAGAAACATTGAATTAGGACTAAAAACACATTAATTTCGTATGCCAATAAGAACGAAAACATGTGAAGGTGCATGAGAGGAAGCTGTTTTCTTTAATTTATTGATATTCTAAAGAACTGTGCCCAAAATAGACTGAGAATATCAATAAATAAAAACATGACATAATTATAAATAATGACACGTCGCAACCATACAATATTTCGTAAATAAAAAGATTTCCGTGATAATAAATTAATTTTCCATATAAGGAATGAGACAGTCGAATGTTTTCACAAACATGACGAATCATTACTGATAATATATTGTGACATACCAAAAATGACGGACATTTCCTTTAGGCAATTAAAGGCCAAAATGTTGTAGATATTGCAAAAGACGTGGGTGTCTATGGTGCAGATACCCAGATGACACCGTAGCATCGCGAGTTCGTCCTGAGACGTGGGTTTCTATGGTGCAGATACGCAGAGGGTAGCAACGAGTTCGTCCTGAGACGTGGGTTTCTATGGTGCAGATACTCAGAGGGTACACCAAAGCAACGCGAAAAAAAACAAAGAAAAAACAGCGAGCTTTGAAGGGTGGACCAGATTGGGAATTAGGGCATTCCGACTCGTGTCGTGGTGCTGAGCGGATCGCTTGTGCGGTTTTTCTTGAGGTTAATTATCTAATCGGGGATATTTCGTGAGAGTGAACATTGAACTTAGAATATTTCCGCATTAGATGTGCAACTGGAACTTGTAAATTTCACGTGTTGTATCATTGCAAACTCGGACTTATAATATTTTCATGAGTACACTGGAAAGTGAACTTAGAATATTTTCACGGTGGAGTTACAAGATTTGACTTAGAAATTTTACCAGTGAATTGTGAATATATATAAATTATTAAATAGAATATTATTCCGATTTGGGAAAGTAATCAGTTTGAAATAGGTTCCCACCTGAGGCGCAAAATAAAGAGTATAGGTAGTGTTTGTGAAGTGGTTGGAGAAAGTTTCGACTTGGTCGCTGATCATCGTGGACTTTGATAAGAAGGAAGATTGGATTATTCTACGCGGCGACATCGAGCGACGTGCGCGCGAAGAGGCTAGAAAGGATAAAAGGTTCTATAACGCTGTTATTGCAATAACGATAAAAATGGTCATGACCTAACAATAACTTGTAATAATCAATGATAGTCTGATAACTTTTGGCATTCATAATAAATTATCATTCATAGTTTGAAAGAAAGCTGATTCTCATTTGCCATTACATGCAATCCTTGAGCACACATTTTAGAATTAGTTTGAGATTCCTCGGCACTCCGTATGGATGGCAGATTGAGTAATTGGTTGCGGAATAAGTAGCAACAATTATTTTATAAGAACCCGTCTACCGACCTAGCGGGATTTACAGTTGAGTTCTGATGTCTCCGGCTCTGTGACGTCATGCCATTTCGCTGTGTCAGTCGCAGAGCGAAGGAGAGGGGGTAGAGTGGGGATACAGAAAGGAATCGACGGTAGGGAGTGGGGGAAGAGATGGACACTACTATTGAGTTAAAGACATTGACCTCACCTAATCATTGTCCACCGATGAACTATCGCTATTTTCAGTGTCTTCACACTCGATATCCGAGTCCATATTTATAACAATACTGTCTATAATATCTGGCAGTTGACCGTCCCTCCCCCAGTATTCATTTTCAAGTTTCATGACATGAGCGCAGTAACCCTTCCAGTCTTCAATAGTGACTTGAGTGATAGCCCAGTTTGTAAGCCCTAACAACTTCTTTGCTTTCCTTTTTAAGTCTCTTAATTTTTGCCCATGCCATTTCAATGGGATTCAGTTCACACATGTAAGAAGGAAGGCGGATGACAGAATGACCCCTACTGGTAAACAGTTCATCAATTTTGTATGTCTAGTTCTGAGGTTTTAGTTGCAGAACTTGTTGGTATAAGAGACTTCCTCAGGTTTTCATTAACATGCATTCCTTTTGCATTCAACCATTGAATCATGTCGCGCTTTAATGCATATGCAGTTGGGGTTTTATTGGCTAACACACTATGATATGGAGCATTATCAAGAACACTTACTGCCTAAGAAGGCAGTTTTTGTAATAATGTATCTCTCACCCACTTTTCAACCACACTTAATTCAAGATGTGTATAAAAATGATAATCATATGCATAATATGTTGAATGAAAACTCTACTCTGATCGTTATTTTTTACGATTTGAACAGTGTGCCGCAGAGCCTACTTGCGTGGTTGGGTTGTATATTCCAGACATTTTTAGCTGAAGTTGACGAGCACTTACTTCAAGGATATATGTTAAAAGTAATTTTCTGCTCGTTCGTTTAAAAATAATTACGACTTAAATGGTCTGCTTAGAGTTGAATGGTGTTACAATTTATTATTACTTTTATATTTTTTACAATATTATAATATATAAATTAATAATATTATTAATTTCGGTGATTTCGATAATTAGCCTATAATTCGTCCATAAGTTGTTTTGTTCCAACTTTAATTTTTAATTTAGTTTCAATGTAGAAATTATTACAAGTTGAATGGTCTGTCTGGAGTTGAATGGTGTTGCACTTTATTATTATTTTTTTACAATAGTAAATATTAATATATATTAATAATATTAGTATTTTTGCTGAGTTTATAATTATCCTATAATTAGTGCACTAGTAGTTTTCTTCTACTTTAATTTTTACACATCTTTCAAACCACAAAGGAAAACGGTCGTTCAAGTGGTGTGGATTAACGTAAACTAGTGAAGCAATAAACACATTTTTTGATGTTGGATAATTGTCCAGCAGCTTCAATGATTTAGATTTTAAAAATGAAGAGAATTCAAATTCAACAGCTGAAAGGGGCTAACATTTTTGTTTTAATGAGGTTTATTCACTAGCAGAATCAAAAAAATAGAAACTGTCCTCGTTATCTTCATCTGTACTTGAAGTATTTCCTGTTTTACACACACTCCTTTTATGTATTTAAAATATTTTCATGTATTGTCTGTTTAGTCATGTGAGCTTTTTTCATGCTAAGTAATAAATCCAAATTTAAATCAATTTTCCATGATTCCAATACAAATCAATTTCAAATAAACTGCCATGTGCACATAGATTAGTGTGAAGTAGTTGTTCAAATTATGGATCTCCCATGTTATCGTGACAAGAAGTGTATTCCTTCATGACCAACACGATCAATGAGAGACAAGTGCCCAAATCTGTAGCTGTTTGGCCTTGAAAATAGATTTAATTACTTGGGCGCAAATATTTTCATATCAATTCTTGCCAAAAACACAAATTTCTTTCTGTATTCAGAATTCAACTTGTATATGGCTTGGGGTAGGGATTCCAGAATTAAGAAAACGTGCAAAGAATATACTTCTCCTCATAGCATGTCCCAGTTTTTTATGCAAAATAAATAAATATGACTGAATTCACATGCTCTCATCTTTGCAAAATGATTTGTATACATTCTTTAAAAAAATTAGGAACGATATTAGAACAAAACGTTGTCAGTCGTGAAAACTATTAGGAATAGTTTTCACGACTGACTTAAGTTTTGTACTGAGGGTTTAGGAAATCCTTCAACTGCATGCATGGAACCTAAACATTGAGATATTAACAGCTGGCATTCCAGTACCATGGCTGGCTGAAGAATATGCAGAACAAAACTGTTTCAGGATGTGTCCAAAAAATCATCTAGTAGCCTGAGCAGATCAAAATGTGGAATCCAATAAATATTCATTTCCTGAGAAACACTATAATCATAGTAATATATACAAACTAAAACAAAATCAATACATATAATGTGGTTAAAAAAACAAAGTAAATAAATAATTTGAATAATTCTCTCAGATTTGTAATGCAGTCAACTCTGGTTATAGTGAACTTCTGGGGACTAACATTTTTGGTACAGTATATCCGAGGATGTCAAAATTAAATAGAATTTCTTCACAACGATTGATTTTATTAACATATATATAAAGTGAAATATATTAACAGCACGAACTGAAAATTCCAATATCATTATTTGACCTTAAAAAAATTATTTCCATTTGTTCACATCTTTCATTAGTAATTTCTCTAGATACTTTTCCGGAGTTCGTGCTCTCTCCATAATTGATTCTGCATTGTCTTCAGTGTGTAAGTATCGTAATGCAGTCTTGACACCCTTCAATTCCTCTTGCACTGTTGGAATACCATCCTACTCTCCGAAAGCCCTTTTACTCTATAATTTCTAAAACATGTATTTCCCAGGTCCTGGTTCACTATAAAAGAATCTTGGTATGCTTATTTGTAATGCAAGTCAAACAGAATCAGTGACTGAAGTTCACTATAACTAAGGGATCACTATATCCGACTCTGATATCTGAGTTCACTACAACCAGTCCACTGTGTACTGGACTTTCAGTCGGTAAAACACTTTCTCAAATACTTAGTACAGAGAAAGTTATGTTATTCACTTTCTTGTATACATAGTATAGAGAAAGTAATGTAAAACATCTTCTCCTACTCTTTGCATACTACAAAGAAACTATGTCAAACATTACCTTAAATAGGTAGTGCAAAGAAAGTAGTCATACAAATTCTCATATATGTAATATAGAGAAATTTATGTAATGCTGCCAAAAAATTGATGCTGAACAATCTTCTTATATATTATTTCTCAAAGGGCTGTTTGGTCTTTTCAATAAATTGGGCGACATACGAAACCGATCTGTATAAAGAAGCAATGGATTGAAAAATCTTGTTTCTTTTCACCAGCACATGGGACATTCGTATTGAAAAAGTGCGTTAAAAATAAGTAAATATTCAAAAAACGTAGATTTCGGGATGTGTAATTACTGATTGCCGCGCAAATCTTTCGGAAGAAAATTACACAGTCGGACGGTGGCGGGAGCACACAGCGTTCAGCTGAACCAGTGCTTGCCAGAACCAGTGTGCGTTTCGTGCACGTAAATGTGATAGGTGTAAGCACGTAAATGTGATTTTCTACATTGAATAGAAATCTTGAAATAGAAGTGGTTAGTGAATCTTAATTTTTGCATACATACAATACATTATTTTATTAACTGATTCCATCAACTTATTTATATATGTAGCCTTTGAATGAAGGTTAGAGAAATACAGTATTATTTTTTCACATATATTACGTGTATTCAGAATGTTCACGTTCACAGCGTTTTTGTTTGTTTCAGTTTTAGTCTATGTTGTATAAGCATGTGAACGTGATCTTCTACATTGAATAGAAATCTTGAAATTGAAGAGGTTAGTGATCTGATTCCATCAACTTATTTATATGTAGCCTTTGAATGAAATAACTATTCACTTAATTACCCTACATTATTAAAATGTGTTGTTTGGTAAAGTGAAAATTTTGTTTTCTTCTGCAGTACAGCCATAAATGGTTGTGGAGTAAATTGCAGCCACATTGTGGTAATATAGAAAAGAAGAAAAGTTTAGTAGTTTAATTATTCATATAGTGTGAGTGGTAATAATATAATTATATATTGTGTATGAATGCTGTTAATTGCACCACATTGTGTACATAAATTAAATGGAATATCATTTACAATAACATTATTAATAAATGTGTGTGTTTGGAAATTGAAAATTTTGTTCTCTTCTACAGTCAGTATGCCTCGAGGTAGAAAAATGACGATGGCTTCGGAGCGTAGAAAGAGGAAGCAAATTATGTCGGAAAGAACTCCTGAAGAGATAGCAGAAAGTTCTGAACGCCATTATCAGAATCGTGCCCAACGCCAATGTCTTGAGACCGAACAACAACGCAGGACCAGACTTGATAAACAAAGGCAAAGACAGAGGGAGCTGCGACAGAAGGAAACACAGGCGGAAAGGCAGCGGCAGCTACGCATATGTAGAACCCAAAAAACTGCACGCAGGTTTGTTAACAGATTGTGTGGAGCAAGATATTGGTTGGGTAGAATAAACCATAGTTACTGTAATGTAGATGAATTTTCTTTGGGAGAAATGAATGAACAGTGTGAGTTTTGTGGGGCTTTACATTTTGCAGCTGAGAAAACAGGTGGGGGATTCAGTAGTTGTTGTCACAAAGGGAAAGTGAGTGAGGAAGTCCTATCACCCATTGAAGTGCCTGATCTATTAAAAAAATTGATAACACGAGATGATGAAAAATCTAGAAATTATCTGTTGCATATTAGAAGTTATAATAATGCTTTAGCATTTGCATCAATTCAGACAAATTTATTACAATTTTCCAATAGTAGAGGTCCTTATTGCTTTAAAATCCACGTGCAGATTTATCATTCATTTGGAAGTTTGCATTCTGCTACTGGTGAGCTTCCATCGTATGCTGGATTATTTATTTTAGATACTGGAGAAGCATTAGAATATCGAATGGATAGGGAGGCAAATAGGCATTGTCAGAAAGAGCTTATGGGCACCCTAATGAACTTGCTACATGATATTAATCCATATGCATGTTTGTTTCTTCATATGATAAATGTTGAAAAACATGTACCAGCATACCAATTGACTTTTTTCCGAAAAGAATTGTTTTGGCAAAAGGCGGTATAATCGTGCCAGAATTGGAGAAATCGCTGCAGTATTTCTTGGTGAAGATGGTGCTCCGCCTTGTAATTCTTGGTGCTCCGCCAAGTAATGTTACGTTTGCTATTCACTCAAAGGCGGAAAACCAGCAGCGTAACATTATATCGGCACGCAATCCTCATTGTGATCCTATGTCTTATCCGTTGCTGTTCCCATATGGAGAATCTTCATGGAGGACTGGAATTAATCACAACACTATCCATCGGACTGCTGTACGAAATGCAGTTACTCAGCTGCAGTCGCCTCGCAGTGAGAGATGGATTTAGCCTTCTACATAGCTCTGGGAGGCTCTTTCAACAATATGTTGTGGACGCCTATGTGAAAGTAGAAGGAGGAAGAATAGCCTACTGTAATATATTTTCTTTTACTCACTCTCTCTCTCTCTTACCATGTCGTAGTCCGCGCGCTCATTCCATACGGAGTTGAAGAAAGGGTCCGTTTCGTTCGTGCCTGGGTCCGCATCTAAATACTACAATTACAACACATTAGATAGAGGCTATTGATGAACCTGGATGTGTTCATCATTATTTATTTACTTTCTCTTTTACGTGTTTTCTTTGAATATGTCAACACATCACACACATGGAGGAAAACAAGGCCCTCTGTCGGCACACAAAATATAACCCCAAACAATCAACAATCCACTCAATATTAAAAAACCCTACAGATAAAAAAAAATCATTCACACTGAAAATTATAATGCAATCTGACTACTCATCCACACTGAATGCGCATTCTATCGTAAGAAATTTTAACCTTATCACCTTATAATTAGAGACACAACTTGGTCTTCGACAGATGCTTGCAGATAAAAAAAATTAAAAAAAAGGAACAAACAAATGTATATGTCACTTCCCTTTATGATGGCCAATGTTGAGTGAGAGCGTAGGCTTCCGCGGCCGGAGTCATGATTAACTTGGCTATCCGGGAGACGCCGCGTCCAGGGCACAGGTGCCGACGTTTCGATCGCCATTCTGCGACCTTCTTCAGGGTCGCAGTACTACGCCCTGAAGAAGGTCGCAGAATGGCGATCGAAACGTCGGCACCTGTGCCCTGGACGCGGCGTCTCCCGGATAGCCAAGTTAATCATGGCCAATGTTGGAACACGCGGCGCACGTCACGCATCGCCGTCTATCGGCTGGTAGCTCCCCGTGTACCGCAATAATGCGCTGCAACTTCAATTTGCTCCAAACCATATTTTCCACCAAATTCCATTACTGAACACACGCTGCGAAGCGTTCTCCAGTACACACGACGTTTCCATCATATTAAAGTTCTCACGGCGAAAGAATATTCTCGATTTCACGAATATCGAAGAAATACAAACTTTAAAATTCCCGCGGTGCAGAAATATTGTTGACTTACATGAATTGTGTTACAAAACTGTGTTACAAAATTGTTCTATTTCTATTTTGATCACTGTCCGAAATCTGATACACTCCGTGTTATAAAAACTGTAACACAAGATGTCCGCATCCGCTGCCTAACACTGCAATCGCGTAACTAAAATCAGTCTTCGCGTTGCGTCTATTCATATGTTATTGTTCCTAATCCCGAATTCACTCGCTTTATCACTACCTTGATTTTGTCCACGTAAAAAAAATGTAAACCAAAATAACTTAGCAACGTTTCACACGACGCTTCCGCAAAAAAATTTCAAAAAGTAGCTACAACATAAAAAATGCGTGCTATCATCCTCGCGTCCGAACTCGTTCTGTCTGTAACCCAGTTTTCATTGTTGGTGTACACAATCCAAGTGACTGTCTTTTTTCCAAACATATGCCCATCACCATAATAAATGTTCGAAAATGTTTACATTTTTCACTGCTTTGGGGCATCTTGCGTCTTACTCTCTCTTTCATAGTTTTATTAACTTTTGGTTTGTAATTATCACATTACCGAATTCCCCTTTCCCGTTTTCCTTTTTCCAAAAACCTTTATTTTCCGTCTTCCCCACTCGTGATGACGTCACTTACATCTTCGGTCGCTCTTTTAATTCTTTCTTAGCTCGCTATGCTATGGAACTGGATACTGATTTATTAACGCCTTACATAAATTCCCCCGCGCCGTAACTAATTTTGCCCTGATCTAAATATTTTTCCCTATAATTTCTGTAAGTTTGGCCAAAATCCACCCATGCATTCACTGGATATTCAATAAAACTCGTTTTATTATATACTTTCAGAGGTACAACAATGGTCGCCATGTCTTCAACTCTGCCGTCATGCATGCAATTTATACCATTTATAATATTTACGGAACCCGTGGCTCGAATAACGTGATTCTTGGTTCAAAATGTTCCTAAATTTGGGTTCTATGCACTGTTCACAATGCCTATTGCCCCCCTTTTGTTTTCCATTACTTTCCTAATAATTATTTTTACGCGGCGCTGTCGTCTATTGTTTCTTTAATTATTGGCTCCTCTTTGCTTATGTAGAAGTTCCTTGTCCCACGCATTCTTGCGGGCTAGTCTCACAAATCATTAAATCTTCCCCCGCCTTAAGATGTTACTCAGTCCATGATGTCATCACACTGAGTTGACATCTATCACTGCTATCTTACTGCGAAGTCTACACTTTGTTTATTGTCGGCGCGACCCTGCACCCGCTACCACCTGCACTTCCTTCTCGGCTGTACTGGTGCGCTCGACCTTGGGCTAACAATGCTTCAAGTTACTACTCTCGTTCGCGACGGATGCACCTGCCAACACTTGCACTCCCTGTTGCGCTGCACATCATACCGTCGTCTATGGTCGCACTGTCACACGCTACAATATCACCCCCTTTTTTTTCACCGATGCCTTAACTTAGACAATCTTCCTTTCTTGCTTATTCCTATTATTCCTTACAACAAATCTTAATCTATTCCCTAAAAACTACATTTTTAAAACTTTAATCTTTGTTCCTCCAAGCCATTCTTTAACATTTAATCTTTATCATCTTTGTCACCTATTTCTGTCACCATCCATCTCAATTCTTTGTATACTCTACTTTGGAAACTATTCTCATCTCAACTTCGTTACCTCGGTTACCAAGCTATTACCACCTATCATCTTAGCTCTTTATACAGCTTTACATTATAAATATTTTGAACGCCTTTCTCTTTGCCTTGATCAGATAACACTACATTGTTATTTTCTAACACTCTGCTTACAACGTACGGACCGTCATATAATGGGAAGAACTTCCGAAACAATTTCTGGTCCGTTGAGGACGAATGAGACGATCGGACGAGCACCTTGTCCCCCACTCGAAACGTCCTCCGTTGGCATTGTTTCTGGGCCCTTTTTCGCTTCTCTGCTGACTTCTGTAAATGCTCATAGATAATCTGATGGTTCGATGCCACTTCTCGTATACCGCTGATTTCCGATGGAATCCGGATACTGTCGAACGGTCCCGTCTTCTTGTTTCCGAAATGCGCCTCCCACGGCGTTACGTTGGTACTGGAATGTGGTACAACATTTAGGACTTCATTAAGTACAGGTACCGCCTCGAACCATGCTCGGTGATTTTCCGCCGTATATACTCTGAAGAGTCGCGACAGCTCTCGCATTACCCGCTCACTTGGGTTACTTTGCGGATGCCGCACCGCCGTGAAGTGTATGGAAATATCCAATGCTTCCATTTCCTCCCTCCACCTATCACTCGTGAATTGCGTTCCCCTGTCACTCAAAATCCGGGCTGGTTTTCCACACATTTCTATAAATTTCTTTACTTGGCGAACACAACTGGCAGTATTGGGCTTGCTGATCGGAAAAATGTGCACGAATTTGGAAAACACGTCCAAAATTACAAACAGGTGTTGGTTACCGAATCTTGTTTTTGGCAATGGGCCGTAAAGATCCACAGCATATAGATCTCGGGGCCCCCGCGGTACAATTGCCTGCCACTCCCCTTCACAATGCCTATTCGGTTGCTTTGTCTTCTGGCAAATATCACATGCACCTACTATCTGCCTAACCTCCTTTCCCATATTTGGCCAGTAGCAATAATCGGCTAGTATCTGCACGATCTTTCCGCCGCCAAAATGACCATAGTGCTCGTGAGTAGATGCCGCCAATTCCCTCCGGTTTCTTTCAGGAATCCAAATTCTAAACCTTCCTTCCGGGCCGTTGACTTTACGTAACAATATTCCATCATACAGCCTCCAATTGTTAAGGTCTTGGTCTTTTCTCCTGCTGATATAATTGGCATCGTAAGGCCGTCCTGTCAGCAATTTTATTACTTCCCGAGTAAATGGATCGCCTTGTTGCATATCACTCACCGCCCCTACTGTCCATCGCGGATTGATATCGGGTACTCGGATAGCCGCAACTACATCCTCGAACTCTTCTTTCTTCCTGACTTTGATCCGGGACAGATAATCCGGGAGCAAGTTCTTCTTCCCCTCACAATACCTTATTTCGAAGTCTAATTGCTGGAGCCATAGTGCCCAACGCAACAACTTATCATTATGGGTGTGGCTCTTCATCAAAAACGTTAAAGATTTGTTGTCGGTAATTATTGTAAATGGACGCCCAATCAACAGCGTCTTAAACTTCTGTGTCGCCCACACAATAGCTAGTGCCTCCAACTCCGTGGCCCCATAATTTCGTTCACTTCCCTTAAGCGATCGGCTGTCTAATGCAATAATTAGCTGTTCTTCGTGATCGCCTAACTGAAATAACACTGCCCCCAATGCATATCCGCTACTGTCTGTCTGAACATACATGCGTCGTCGAAAATCCGGATATTGCACTATATATGTGCGCTCAAAAGCCCCTAACAACTGCTGATACGCTTCTTGGCATTGTTGGCTCCAATGCCATCTATTCCCTTTTTTCAATAGATGTAACAGTGGTACTACTTTTTGCGAATAATTTTTCACAAATCGCGCGTAATAGTTACATATGCCGAATAATCGTCGTAGCTCTCTTACATTTTTGGGTGGTGGCAAGTTTCTGATCATTTCCCGTTTGCTCTCCTGCATCTTCATTCCTTCACTTGAAATTTCATGTCCCATGAACTGTACTTTTCTTCTACAAAATTCGCATTTTTCCAAATTCAGTTTTAAATTGTTTCTTCTAAATACTCGAAACAGTTCTTCCAATTTCCTCATGTGCGATTGCAGATCAGCCGAAAACAAAATAATGTCATCCACGTACATAACTATCGTGTTTTTTAATTATTCCGGGATTACGTCATTCAGGTAACGAATCAGCGCTGCCCCCGAATTCTTCAGCCCAAATGGCAGCCGCGTAAACGAGTACACCGTCCCCTCAAACTTGAAACTGATGTACTGTTGGCTCTTCTTCTCGACTTCAATCTGCCAATATGCGGACGAAAAATCGAGCGCACTGAAAACCGTTGCCCCTCCTAATTTGACGACCATTTCATCGATCGTGGGTGGCGTTTTATACCGTGGGATCGTGACTGCGTTCAGCTTTCTCGCATCCAAGCATATTCGAATGCTACCGTTCTTCTTTATTACTACTACCAGAGGACTGACATACGGAGTTATCGCTCTCTTAACAACGCCTTTCTGCTCCATTTCTCTTATCAATTCTCGTACTTGTGCACTGTACTTGCACGGTATGGGATACTGTTTGGTGGAAAACGGTGCGGTGTCTTTCAAAACTAACTGAAATCGGTAACCCTTCACTGGTTCCGATGATTCCCCGAAAATCTCTAGGTGCTCCTCTATTAACTGGCGAACTCGCCCGGACAGCCTTCCTGGTCGATGACACCGTTAACGGCCTTATCCACGTCCTGGAGAACCTCTTCCACTGTAGCCTGTATTTCGTAACCTTTAACCTCCGGCGCATCTACTTCAAAGACCACTGGACTGCTCCCAATACAACCTCTCGATAGTAGCGTAACCCTCCTGGTACCTACGTCGACGACGGCTTGGTAAGCCCCCAATGCGTCCATCCCTATGATGACGTCGCGGATCAGTCCTCGGACCACACTCGCCGCTACTTCCATGGTCATTTCTGCCAGAATCAGCTCCAACCAAACTTGCTTTCCCGTGGTATTTGCCAATTTTCGGTTAGCCATCACTACACGAAGCTTCCGCGTCGGCAGCTCTACCAATATCTGTCCACTCTTTCGCACCTTTTCGCAAAATTCCTCCGACACTGCGCTTACACTGCTTCCCGAGTCCACTAATGCCTGCACTTCCATGCCATAACACGTGCCTCTTAACACTAAGCACCTACTCGGCCTTACTCCTTTCGCTTTGTCCTCCCGTAGCAAATCGTCCCCTTCTACAACAATGCTGGCCGTTGCCACGACCGTCACAATATTTTCTTTATTTTCGTTTGGTTCGTGCCACCGTCTCGTCCCAAACGTATCTAGTTTTCCACTTTATTGCGTTGTTGCCACTGAACTCGCGTTTCCCCATCATCTCCCACGTTGCAGTCTTTTATGTCCTGTTCTGCCCGTTCCGCGCATGACCGTTCACTATGGCCATCCCTTGACCTTTGTTTTCGCGGTGCCTGACCGCCCTGTGACTTCTCGTTTTTCCCCTGCTCTTTCTCGGCGCGTACCTCCATGCACATCTCATCTTGCCTACGCTTGCTATTATTATACCGGTTGGTATTGTTGCCACTACCGGAATGTTGATTTCGCCCGTCTTGTGTGTCGCGGTCGTCCCCATCGTTCGCCTGATCAAACCGGCTCACTCGCTCGATCAGCGCATCTATTGTTTCGGGCATGTTGTTCCACAAGAAGTTGCGAATTCCGTTCGGCATTTGTCTGACGAGTATCCTAATAATTTCAGCGGGGTTAAATTCCTCACTACAGACCTTGAAAGCACTAACCTTTCGGGTCACAAAATCACTCATGCTTTCGGAACCCCCTTTGCGAAACCTTTCCGACATCAATCGATACTTCAGCTCAAATTTGTGATGTTGGTTCCAGTAACGATCTAAAAATTTGGCCCTCCATTCCTCATACGTTCTGGGCGTCGGTGTCAACGCCTGCCACCAATACTGTGCCTTAGAACTCAGGGTTTCTTCTACAAACCTACGTTTTACGCCCTCGGGAATGCCATTAACCGTAAAATAATTTTCGAGAGCCGTCAAAAATGAATACGGCTGCTCCTTGTTCTCGCCGTGGAACCGTAAATAATTCGGCAACGTAGCGTGCCCTATCGCACCGCCTATTGTTGCCCTACGTGCCGTATCGACCTGTCGTTCGAGCTCCGCGATCTTATGTAAAATCGCCTCATCGATTTCTTTTGTCTGCCCGTTGTCTGTCATTTTTAGGTTGTCTAATTCGCCCTGCACGGTTGACCTGATATTGTCGTCAATTTCGCTCACAGATCTTTCGAGCTGTCCCAACCTAACATCCTGTCGCATCGTGGCGTTTTTAATCCCTTCTACGCCCTTGCTGATATCCGACAAATACGTTTGCTGCGACTGTATTTCATTCTGCAAACCGCCTACGACCACCTTCACGTCGTCGAGGTTAGAATTCACCTGTTGGTTGACAACATCTTGAAGGGCAAAGCGAGTTTCTATTCTCTCTTCAGTTGCCATTGCTTCCCGTTCTACTCTGGACAAATGCGCGGCCGTTTCAATTTTGAACGCGCCCACTTCCTCGCGTATACTCGCTACAGTGGATTGCAGTTCACACTGCACTTTATCTAACGTGGAATTAATCCCTCGTATCTGATCTCTTACTTCTTCGAATTTGCTTTCGAGTCTAACGTTCATTTCTTGCAGATTATTTTCCAACCTAGCGTTAGTTTCGGCCATGAAGCGCCATATCATGGAGAGGGTAGGTTCTCCCACTGCTGGTTCTTCGCTCGGGATTTTGCTCGCGGTCCGTTGATCTGTAACCGTCTCCCGCACATCTATTGCTACGTTGGCTTCCCCCTCTACAGTACATTCTTCTATGTTTTGATAGTCGTCGCCCTCATCGTAAGCAGAAATTGTTTCGGACTCCGACGCCTCGCGTACGTTAATCGTCTTACCGCTGCGCGTTTCCATGGTTACACAACTAATACTGGTATTGACCCGTCTTTTTAATTTAATTGTTGGCACGACGAACCGGTACCCCTTATCACGACGGCCCACGTTGCGGCGCCAATGTAATATATTTTCTTTTACTCACTCTCTCTCTCTTACCATGTCGTAGTCCGCGCGCTCACTCCATACGGAGTTGAAGAAAGGGTCCGTTTCGTTCGTGCCTGGGTCCGCATCTAAATACTACAATTACAACACATTAGATAGAGGCTATTGATGAACCTGGATGTGTTCATCATTATTTATTTACTTTCTCTTTTACGTGTTTTCTTTGAATACGTCAACACATCACACACATGGAGGAAAACAAGGCCCTCTGTCGGCACACAAAATATAACCCCAAACAATCAACAATCCACTCAATATTAAAAAACCCTACAGATAAAAAAAAACAATCATTCACACTGAAAATTATAATGCAATCTGACTACTCATCCACACTGAATGCGCATTCTATCGTAAGAAATTTTAACCTTATCACCTTATAATAGCTTAATGAGAGACACAACTTGGTCTTCGACAGATGCGTGCAGATAAAAAAAAAAGAACAAACAAATGTATATGTCACTTCCCTTTATGATGGCCAATGTTGGAACACGCGGCGCACGTCACGCATCGCCGTCTATCGGCTGGTAGCTCCCCGTGTACCGCAATAATGCGCTGCAACTTCAATTTGCTCCAAACCATATTTTCCACCAAATTCCATTACTGAACACACGCTGCGAAGCGTTCTCCAGTACACACGACGTTTCCATCATATTAAAGTTCTCACGGCGAAAGAATATTCTCGATTTCACGAATATCGAAGAAATACAAACTTTAAAATTCCCGCGGTGCAGAAATATTGTTGACTTACATGAATTGTGTTACAAAACTGTGTTACAAAATTGTTCTATTTCTATTTTGATCACTGTCCGAAATCTGATACACTCCGTGTTATAAAAACTGTAACACAAGATGTCCGCATCCGCTGCCTAACACTGCAATCGCGTAACTAAAATCAGTCTTCGCGTTGCGTCTATTCATATGTTATTGTTCCTAATCCCGAATTCACTCGCTTTATCACTACCTTGATTTTGTCCACGTAAAAAAATGTAAACCAAAATAACTTAGCAACGTTTCACACGACGCTTCCGCAAAAATTTTCAAAAAGTAGCTACAACATAAAAACGCGTGCTATCATCCTCGCGTCCGAACTCGTTCTGTCTGTAACCCAGTTTTCATTGTTGGTCTACACAATCCAAGTGACTGTCTTTTTTCCAAACATATGCCCATCACCATAATAAATGTTCGAAAATGTTTACATTTTTCACTGCTTTGGGGCATCTTGCGTCTTACTCTCTCTTTCATAGTTTTATTAACTTTTGGTTTGTAATTATCACATTACCGAATTCCCCTTTCCCGTTTTCCTTTTTCCAAAAACCTTTATTTTCCGTCTTTCCCACTCGTGATGACGTCACTTACATCTTCGGTCGCTCTTTTAATTCTTTCTTAGCTCGCTATGCTATGGAACTGGATACTGATTTATTAACGCCTTACATAAATTCCCCCACGCCGTAACTAATTTTGCCCTGATCTAAATATTTTTCCCTATAATTTCTGTAAGTTTGGCCAAAATCCACCCATGCATTCACTGGATATTCAATAAAACTCGTTTTATTATATACTTTCAGAGGTACAACAATGGTCACCATGTCTTCAACTCTGCCGTCATGCATGCAATTTATACCATTTATAATATTTACGGAACCCGTGGCTCGAATAACGTGATTCTTGGTTCAAAATGTTCCTAAATTTGGGTTCTATGCACTGTTCACAATGCCTATTGCCCCCCCTTTTGTTTTCCATTACTTTCCTAATAATTATTTTTACGCGGCGCTGTCGTCTATTGTTTCTTTAATTATTGGCTCCTCTTTGCTTATGTAGAAGTTCCTTGTCCCACGCATTCTTGCGGGCTAGTCTCACAAATCATTACACTACATTAAGACCCATCAGAAATAAATTCGAACTGAGAGTTACAAAGGTCTAATGGATTTCATTCACAGTGAAGCGGCAAAGCGAAATGTTCATGCAGGAGTTCCTTCAACTTTTGTTGGCAGTCCCCGAAACATGATGCAGAACTATCAGGATGCCATGTCCATTGTTGCCCGATTTGGAAAACCAGATTTATTTATAACTTTTACAACAAACCCCACATGGAAGGAAATAGTGGAAAATGTACCAGAGTATCAGCAAGTACAGCATCGCCCTGATTTAATTGTGAGAGTTTTTACCAGAAATTGCAAGGGCTAATCGGGAGAATAGCTATCCCCCTATGCCAAGGCTACATTAAGTCACATACGTTTCTAAGCAATTGTTTTTCTCCATTCGTTTGTTTCATTTAATGGAAATCATTTGGTTTATGCATTCTTCTCCACATATATTGATAAAGGTAAGTTTGAAATTATTCTTTAATTGCATTTCTAGTGAATTCAATTGTATTGGTGAGAATGAGTGAAATTTTAAATAGTAATTTTTTCTGTGAGTTACGTATGAAAGGAAAATTAGAAATTATTAAGTGGTGTATGAATGTTGGAATTGTTGCAAGTAGACGAGAATGTTCGAAGTGTGGAAGAGAAATGAAATTATCAAAAAAAAATAAATTTTGCAGATGAGTATGCTTGGTTTTGTCGTAAGAAAGGAGTGAATGCACATGTTTATACTGTTTCTGTACGTAAGGATTCATGGTTCAGTGGGAGTAAGTTAAGTATGATTCAGGTTCTTGGTATGACTTATTTATGGGTTGCGCGAGCGAATGTGAAGCTGATTATGAATTATGTGAATGTAGATGCAAAAACGGTGACGGATTGGATGAGTTTTTGTAGGGAAGTATGTTGTATGATTCTGGAAAGAGAAAGTGTACCTTTGGGTGGTGAAGGTGTGATTGTGGAAATTGATGAAAGTAAATTTGGCAAAAGAAAGTTTAATAAAGGTAAGAGAGTGAATGGAAAATGGGTGTTTGGGGGAATTGAACGAGTGTCAAAACGCTGTTTTTTCAAGATTGTTGAAAATAGAGGCAAAGAGGTTCTTTTAGACATTATAAAAACTTTTATCAAACCGGGATCCATTGTGATCTCGGATTGCTGGAGATCTTATAATTGTCTAAAAGATGAAGGTTATCGGCATTTCGCCGTCAACCACTCTTTGCACTTCAAGGATCCTGAAAATAATGAGCACACCAATACAATCGAAAGCACTTGAGTGCAATTAAGCGCCAATTGCCTCGGCATGGCGTCAAAGAGCAATTTCACACTTACCTTTTTGAATATATGTGGAGAAAAAAACATGTTAAAAAAATATAAGTGACACTATGTGGAAATGTTTAATATCCATTAAATCCATTTATGAAACTTCATAAAAAGACTAGACGTGAGTACAATATTTTTTACTTTTATATTTTTTTAATTTTCTTAGTAGGAAATGACATTTTTTAATGTCTATTTATTTACTATTCCCTCTAAAAGAAATTTTCTTAAAAGTGAGTGTTCCTTTAAAATAAATTATCTTAAACGTGAGGGAGGTATATAAAACAACATGAGCGCCGAAGCGACAGCGGAGGCGCGAACCAGGTCTCGAGAGCGAGGGCCGGAAGGCCCTCGCGAACGTAGCACGTTGGATCCGTCGGGTAGCGACGTGCGGTAGCACGTCGCGGACCACTTGGTGAAAAAAATGCGTTGGTTAAAGAATTATGTGGGTTATAAAATTAAATTTGTAGCGTGAAAATTAGGAATAATCAGTTCACTTAATGAGAGTACGTTGCTACGGAGATTTATACGTACAGGGGGCTTTGGATCAGGGGGGTAGCTATTCTCCCGATCTACCATTGCAAGAACTCAGGTGTGATTTAACTGAACATCATATATTTGGAGTAGTTACAGCACACGTTCATGTAATAGAGTTTCAGAAGAGGGGCTTGCCACATGCCCATATTTTGGTGATATTGCGAGATCAAGACAAACTTAGAGAAGCTCCAGATATTGATTCTGTAGTTACAGCTGAGTTGGCAGATCCTGCACAGAATCCAAGACTGAATGCCATTGTAAGCAAATGCATGATACATGGGCCATGTGGACCACACAATCCTAGAGCTCAATGTATGGAAAATGGGGTATGTACTAAAGCGTACCCAAAAGAATTTGCCACAGAAACGCAGACAAGTGTTGATGGATATCCTGTGTATAGACGAAGGGATAATGGTCAGCACATGCTTTGCCGTAACGTAAGAATTGACAATAGATGGATAGTACCTTACAACCCATACCTGATTTTAAAATATAATGCACATATCAATGCGGAAGTATGTTCATCTATTAAATGTATTAAGTATTTGTTTATGTATGTGTATAAGGAACATGACTGTGCTGCGCTGGATGTACACTCTGATGCAGAAACATTCAAAGTTGATGAAGTTGCTACTCACATTAATGCTAGATATGTGAGCCCACCAGAAGCAGCTTGGCGCCTGCATGAGCGATACATGCAAAAAAGGTCGCATGCCATAGAACGGCTACCTGTGCATCTCCCACAGGAACAAATGATGTTCTTTCAGGTCGGAAATGAACAGGCCGCTGTTGACGCAGAGCTTACAAGGGATACCAAGTTAACTGCATGGTTTAAATTAAATACAAGTGACAGTTTTACCAAGGAGCTTTTATACAAGGATATCCCAGAAAATTATACATGGGTGAGGAACATGTGGCAGAGAAGGAAGAAGTTATGCAAATGCATTGGAAGAATGTACACAGTGAACCCCATAGAGCGAGAGAGATTTTATCTCCGTATTCTTCTTCTTCACATAAGAGGGGCCACTTCCTTTGAAGATTTAAGGACAGTAAGTGGGCAACGTTTTGACACCTTTCTTTCTGCTGCTCGGGAAATGAAGTTGGTAGATGATGATATTGAATAGGTGCACTGCCTCGAAGAGGCTACTTCATTCAGAATGCCACAGCAGTTGAGAGACCTTTTTGCATTCATATGCATTTTTGGTTCTCCAAGTAACGTACCAGTACTGTGGGAACAATCTATCCTAGGACTACTCTCGACAACATGCTGAAGATGCAAGTTATAACTCAGCTTTACACAACATTGAGAAAGTGTTCCGAGTGCATAGTGTAAGCTGCTGTAAGTTTAATCTTCCTGCACCCCTTTTGCCAATAGAGTGTACAAGTTTGTGCAACACAGAAGAAGAAATACGGAAAGGTAAAACTTATTATGGAATGCTAAATAACATGCAGAATATGGTTGCTGATGAAGTATTGCAATGCATAAAAGTATATTGTGGTACTTCATGGTACGTTGATGGACCAGGTGGCACCGGAAAGACTTTCCTGTATAAATGCATTACTCACCTTCTTAGAGCTAAAGGCAAGATTGTTTTACCTGTTGCATGGACAGGTATAGCAGGAACACTACTGGAAGGTGGGCGCACAGCACACAGTGCATTTAAATTTCCTATTGCGATGACAGACACTTCAGTGTCAAGCATGAGACCCAAGTTCACATGAGGCTACTCAATTGCGGAAGGCAAGCCTTATCATTTGGGATGAAATATCAATGGTGCTAAAGGTGGCACTTTCAGTGCTCAATACTTTGCAGCAAGACATTATGCAGTCGCAAGATATATTTGGTGGAAAATGTGTACTGTTTGGAGGTTATTTTCGCCAAATGTTAGTATCAGTAGTTCGTAAAGGGAATAGAGTTATGATCTGCAAGCAAACTGTGAAAAAATCACGACTGTGGCAGCACATCAAGACATATGTCCTGAGTGAAAATATGAGAGCCAGTGGTGATGCGCCCTTCAGTAAATGGTTATTGGAGCTGGGAAATGGCCAAATCTATGTACAGAAAAATATTTCACCTTTTGCCATTGAGATACCACAGCAGTGCCTTTACGATGGTGACATCGTCTCTTTCATTTTTGATGAGAAAATAGAAGACAATGACACTAATTATTACAATTGCGCCATTCTTTGTCCCAAAAATGAAGATTGCTTTCGAATCAATGATCGAATTGTTTCTGATTTGATCGAAGGGGAATCAAAAACATATTATAGCATTGATTCAGTGCTCTTGGATGGCAACGATGTAGACAGACAACTTTACCCGACAGAATTTCTTAATTCATTGAATCCATCTGGCTTACCTCCTCACAAACTGACTCTTAAAAAAGGAGCAGTAGTGATATTGGTTAGAAATCTTGATGCCAAGAAGGAATTGGTGAATGACACTAGAATGGTTGTGCACAAAATGCACAACAATTCCATTGAAGCAAAAGTTCTGACAGGAGAGGCACAGTCTACTTTGGTGTTGATACCTAGAATCGATCTGACTCCATCAGACTAAACCATGCCCTTCAATTTATAAAGACGGCAATTTCCAGTAAGGTTGTAGTTTGCCATGACTAAGTCGCAAGGGCAGACTTTCAAAAAAATTGGCATCTATCTTCCCTCTCCTGTGTTTACACATGGGCAACTTTATGTGGCATTCTCTAGAGTAAGTTCGTTTGCTGATGTTAGGGTACAAATTGAAGATGGCACAAATCAAGGAAAATGTAAAAACGGTTCTTAAGCTTTTACATTGATTGTTGTTTATAGTGAAATATTAGATTGATAGCTATTTTAGGGTCAATAACTTGGTGGCAGAAATATACAGGGACTTTATGGTGACAGACAATAAGTAAATGAAGGATGGTTATGTAAATGGATGGATATATAATGGATGTATAATGGATGGATAATATGTAAATGAAGGATGGTTATGTGTAATAAAATTTGTGTAACCTGAATTTATGTGATCCGAAAGGGAAACAAATAAAACCTTCAATTCAATTGTTATAGTGATTCTTACTTTATTAGTAAAGTATTACCAAGAAACAATTTTTGAAAATCTTTGATTTCTGTAGTTTTTTTTATTATATTTTATTTTGCAATTAGTTTGTGAACAAACATTTGGCAAAATGACATAGATTTACATAAACAAATACATGAGAGGAGTAAAATCCCATGACCGTACTTCACCAATGATACATTATTAATACAAATTAACTATTAATTATAATTTCTGAAATGAATAATTTAAAGTCGATATGGAAGGTGATGGCGTTGAAGTCGTCTGGTGGAGTCACAATTGTCTAGTAAGTTGATGGCTAGAATATTCGGATGATTATGTAGTCTTTGTAGATATTTTGCACTGGTATTCTTGATTTTTGATTTCTGTAGTTGAATATGTTTTGAAAATCCTTCATTCTTTTTATTACTGAAATCTCATACATTGCCTACAAAGGTGTTAGAGATTGCCTGTTTTCGAATATGATTGGAGCTGATTAATAATAATTATTAGTGTAAAAGAATTTAAGCAGAAAAGTTTGGTTTTTTGACTAACCGTGCGATTTAATCGCACGGGTTCTCACTAGTACCATATATTCAATTTACTTAATCTTCACCATTATCATTATTATTCCAACTATTTAATTTTCACACAAGAACTTGTCTCATATATTTAAATATATATGTAAATGGTCCTTTTAATTTTGTTTCAGTTTATTGTGGCCTGTTGTAACATTATTTGATGGACAGCATTTGTGACATTATTTCTAAAACTGATTTTGGCACCATGTTTCTCTCTTTGAATCCCACATTCATTTTGAATTTAACACATTACACTAATTTTAATTCTGAAAATAACCATTGTCTTACTTTGAATACCTTGAATTTTTTCACAATTCCTATAAGCACAACAACATTACTGGTGTAATAAGTATATTAATATTGTACTTCTTGGCTGACTATTGGGAATTATTTGGCATGCATTTGTTATGGAAACTGGTGTATGAAATAATTTTCATTTGAATTATTTAACAAGTGAATGAGAGTGTTATCTGGTGTAATTACTGCATGTTTAGATAGTAGTTTATAGTAATGTAGTTACAATAACATAGTAGAAAAATCAATATTATTATGCAACTATATATTTATTGTGTCATTTTTATTCATTGTGATATTCCTATTTCAATAAATAACTCACAAAACCAGAAAGTTCTATTTATCTCCATGAATATGTATCTTATGTATCAAACTCCACTGTAATGGAGAAGAAATATGTATAGAGAGAAAGACTGTCTCTGGTAACAGACAAGTTACCGAACACTTGGTTACATTAATGATGATTTTCAATTTTTGAAAATTTTCTTTTAAAAGGTAAAAAATAATTAAACAGTTACATAAAATTGATGCATTTGCAATAATTTCCACATCACTAGATTGTTAAAAACAATACATTAGGTCACTTAAAAATTACGACAAATAAACATTTAATTAAGTTAAATAATTGTGGAATTTATTTATGTTCAAAATAAATCATTAAGAGTTGAAAGCATTAAGAAATTGATAATTATTAAAGAAGGAAGTTTCATCTCAGAGGATATTTATTATTAGATATATTTATTTAATAAGATATTTATTTACCATCTGAAATTGATTATAATCATTAACACAAATTTGACCACATAACTTTTAAGGTTATATTTTTCATTTGTACTTGGCACTTTTGAACGTCTCTTTTGCAAACACCTATTGATAATGGTAACTCTTAATTAACTTGTTCACAGAGTTAATATTCGTTTATAGATGCACTTTTTTTTTTAAATTCTAACGAAAAACAAGACATGCATTTTTATACAGTGAACAGACTCTCAACCGCGCGAGGAGTGTGGATGATCAGAAACAAAACAAAAGCGAGAGAGTTGATCGGAGTAATAGTTTCATAAGTTGGCTATTCCGACAGGAAATTCTTTATGCTGCCGTATAGCGAATCTAGTGCGGCCTAATACACAACCTGGACTATACACTCGAATAAATCTTTATACCAGTCATAATAACTCAAATGTATCTTGGTTTCTTGATAGAATCAAGGAAAATTATTCTAAATTTTAATTTTGTGAAAATCACGAGTTAAAAAATGCTATGGAGCAACACGATATATGAATTGAAAATTCATGACACTAATTATTTTATTTGCACACTTTCAAAAAAAGGACTTTGCTACACCGTTTGAATACCAAATAGTTATTACACATCTTAAAAAAATTATATTATCTGCTTTAAGTAAAAAAAATGACTTATAACATGAACGTATCCATACTTTCTCTCTCAGTCAATATATTGCGACGGAACACGTCGTCGTATTTCGCGACGCGCCGTGCATTCACCAACTGATGAAGGGTCAGGGCGGTTATACCCCACGAGATCTTATTCTAGCGTGGGTGTCACCAGCCACATGCGACGTCTTCTCCGCCGCTCTGTCGCCGGGCCCTACCAGTTGTTTATTCAAATTGAATAAATTCTGTCCCAGGAAACCCTGCTTGGAATATGACTGAGGAAACACACACATTAACAAGCGCTACTATAGGCTTTAGAACACTTCATTAATAAAAGCTTCGATGATACAAAATTTGTACAAAACTTTAACGCACAAACCTCTGCTCTGCGTGATTTCACAAGTATAGCACAAGCAATCATTAGGTTCCTAATGTAAAATCTCAAAAAGTACTGCGGATTTTATTGTTAATAATTCTGCGATCAGAATCTAATATCTGACGCTACTGATTTCCAATTTCATTAACCCATAATATAACGCACTCCTACGCAATCAGCTGGCGCGGAAATAATCGTACTTATTGGCCATCCTAACTTTCTAATTACACTTTCTACAACCTTACATTATTTAACCTAGTTTACACTTTTTTTATATGAATTTTTATCAAATAACAAGGCAAATTAGTGATGCCTTCAAAAAAAATTGAAAAATGAAATTTAACACAATCTCAAATGCAAATTTTACAAGAGGGCATCGGATTTCTTTTACAGAAAAGCAAATTCTCTAATAATTCTGTGGATTTACGGGTACTCACTATCGTCCCACGGCTCTCGGCGACGTGTACTTTGGGATTCAGCTTTTGCTGCAATCGGCATGCCCGCAGGATTGAAATCGGGGTGGATGACCTCGTAGGGTCCGCTCGGGGACTGAAGGCAGCGGTTTGCCTCGCTTGCACGGAAGCGGTGTCGCTGGCGGCGACCTTGGGCGGCTGGCAGCGTCTTCCCGGCGAAGCTCTCCTCGAGATGATCCGAACCTCCTTCCCCCTTCTCGAATGCCTGCGGCGTCGAGTTTTACTCACATTCCAAAATGTCCGTGATAAATTTATAAACTTAATTGGCTTCTTCTTTGCTACAAGTTTTAGTAGACGGCTCTTCCTGGCGGCGTTCGGCTCGGATCGGCGATTTGACATTTTTTTATGGTGCAGCTCACGTTTACGTAATTGTAGATGAAACGAGCTTGTGAGTTTTTACTCCGCTCTACCTCGAGCCTACTGAATTTACCAGTGTTAGGTCGGCCTTTGTGCGACAATTACTTTTTAACTCTTCATAGCTCGCGCACGACACTTAACTGAACTGCTTCGGGAAAAACTAATTATTCCACGAATTACAAAGTTCGTTTCCGCCCTTAAATCTCATAGCCAAATACTTTCGCCTTGCTTCCACGACGAATTTTGAGAAGAAATGAATCGCCTTGCTTCCACGACGAATTTTGAGAAGAAATGAATCGACTTGCCCCTGCGACGGTTTTCAGAAGAATGTTCGCTTGCGCGACCTGCCAAGGTGATGGTTTTCGGACTCCTCGCATGACCGATGCCGGCCAATGGCAATTTTAGGTCTTATCGGCCTTCTTCTCATTGGCTGACATCTTTTCGGTCGCGGGTTTACACATAACCGTCGCTGCGCGTCATCCCCTGACGTCATCAGCGCGGCTTTTAAATGTTGTGATGGCGAAATGGGGTTGTAGCCATCTCTCAATTGACCCATGAGATAAATGGACCAAGTCCGTTTCGTGTATATATATATATATATATATATATATATATATATATATATATATATATATATATATACGTCACGGGATTATACAAACACGTAACGCCACCATAAGCCACGAGAAAAGCCCAGAACACAGAGAAATAGGGTACGCGGCGGAGCGATGGTCCGAGAAAGCGACATCTACCCGCAGATTTTCGCACTCCGATGTCCGAAGTTACGGATAATGTTTTTCTTGAGAGGGCGCGAAGAAGGAGAAAATTCACCCCTCCAGAAATTTCCCCAGGCGGAGTCACATAAATACCGCGACGCGCTTCGGGAGAACTCTCTTTCGATTTCGACAGCGACGGCGACTCAACCTAATTCTTCGGCGATAGTCACTGGTTAGAGCAGGAGTATATTTTAACTTGCTTAGTTAAAAATGATTTGAGAAACGCATTAATAAGTGTGATAGAATTCAGAAGTGAAGTGCATGTACAGTGTTAGCACTAACATTACGCGAGAAAGCAAGCGATGTGATTGCTTGAATCTGAAATAGTTTCATACTTGAAATAAATTCGCGCAAAAGGACTTTAAACGAAATCCAGCATTTAACTTTGTACGCCACGACCACGCACGCTCAAAGTGTGGCATGTCGGCCAAGTGCTAGAAGTATCCAATTCAATAACGTTAGTTATTCAAAGCTGGATGCGCGAACAACGGGTACGCGGCACGCAGAAGAAGAAGGACGACTCCAGTGAAGACCCAAGCGTAGGCGAGAAGGACTTGGACCAAATACGTGGATGATACGAGCCCGGAGATCGAGAGAAGGGTCTGGAATTTGGACGAGTGGCGGAATCCGGAGATCGGGAGAAGGAAGTGGTACAACCGTGGAACATCGAACCAGTCAAGTGGCGCGGCGAGGACTGCGAGCGACCGAAAATCCCAAGGTTAACTGATGGCGAGCGGGAAGGAGATGTCGAGGTAAGGAACTGGCAACTTCTATGCGGCAATCTGTTTGGAAATCGTGTAGCTTTAAAATACCAGGCGAAGCGTCCTAAAAATAGGTGAAAGTTCCGAATAAGAAACTGGGAGAAATATTCCGAACGTATGAGCGGCAGTTTAGATTTCATTAGCTGTACGCACTAGTAAATTCGTTCGAATGCCATACCTTGTACAATTTTCCTAGAGTGAATTATGATTTTTCATGTAGTGTAAAAGTGATCTTATTTGAAAGTCATGCTTTCATCGTATTATGTCAGAGGATAATTATTTGTTATAATTTGTAAAGGGTCCAATTTAAGTAACGTGTGTGTCACGTTCGTTCTTTTGTTTGAGTTCACAGCATTGTAGTAAATGTGCAGCTTAAGGCTGAAACTTGTGAACAGTCTATGGTAGAATAATTGTAGAGAATCATTTAAAGGGCCGTGCACGGAGAACACTTAAGAATAGCAAGAGTTGAATGAGGTACACGAAAGTAATTCAGAAAGAGGTAGAAGCAAAATAATTGTGAATAGTAACTATTGAAGTATTCAGGCAGTCGAGGTGACGCCTATACATTTTGTGGTTGTGTTCTTTTTTGTTTTCTGTTTTCTTTGCAGTGACCATCTACGCAAAGTGCATACTTTATTGTATATTTGTGCCACTGTGTAATTTTTTTTCACTGAATATATGCTCAGTTTACCAGAATTTTACCTAATTCATTGTGTCAAGGGTTCAGACCTTTCTCATGCCCGAAAGATCCTGCTTCCTGAGAATTCAAAGCTCGCTTCACGAGCATTCATTCTTTCACGCTCTATCGCCACCGGCTGGAATGTGGTAGGTGGGCGTGTTAGAATATATATATATATATATATATATATATATATATATATATATATATATATATATATATATATATATATATATATATTCTAACGCCACCACTAGTGTAGCAGTCGTCCGAAAGAATGCTCTTTCGAGCTTTGAATATCTCAGGGGGCAGGATCTTTAGGGTATGAGAAAGACACACCCAGACACAGAATTAGGTAAAACAGTAATATATTCTTAAATATTGCACAAATCAACCCTTCTACACTGTCACCAAAATAAGAGAACAAAGAAACCAATTGTTGGCTGCGCGTTTGAACGCATGCAAACCACTGATGGTCAGACCTCTTAAAGAAATTTACAAAAGAAATATTTGCTTATAGTTTCACCCTTCGCCTAGCTAGCGATGTTTTCCTTATAACGTCCGTGCATGGAGTTCTTGCTTGGCCAACACTAGTGAATGAAATTTAATTACTTTTTTTCACACTTCCTGAATTAATCTACTAGCACACATTATTACAAGTCTTACAGCTATTCGCGTACGAGATTTCCTCGTCAATTACATACAAAATGAGGAACACAAATTAATTGTCTTTAATACAGCTTCGGAATGAAATGTACTACCGGCGTACGAGGTTATGAAATACTTCACCGTTACTCAATTTTAAGGCGAACATGCAAATTTTAGTATTTCTGCTTTCTGGTGCCAACACTACCTTTCTAGTTCCTGTCTCCCACCTCAGTTTTATGCAAATTTGGAAATTCAGCCGTGCCGCCACTCGCGTTCCTGCAACGTAGCCCGCTTCAATGCCGCTCCGAAGGCCACTCCGTCTCCTTTGCGCCTACCACCAGATCCAGGGACCAGTCTTCTTAACGCCCACCACCAGATCCACGGTCCAGTCTTCTTCACGCCCACTACCAGATCCACGTACCAGTCTTCTTAACGCCCACCACCAGATCCACGGTCCAGTCTTCTTCGCCCGCCTTCTTGCGACACGAGTACGCGTATTGCCCAGTCTCTCCACGTGTGCTAGTTAGCGTGTCGCCTCACTAATGCTTTACAAAAACTCTCACAGTTCCGCAACCACAGCCACTATTCTGATCCGTTCTGAATTTCACCGTTCTTACTGCAATCTCCTATAATGTTCTCCTTACACCACGTAGCCTCGCTACTCTATCATTTCCCACTTCCTACCACCTCCAAAATTACCGCTTCTCTTCAACTATTCCGCTACCTTACTCGACTTCTCACCTCGGCGTTTCACACAAGAAAAAAAGGTCTTTTCCTCGCTACTCCGCCGTTTAAATGTTGCAGTGACGTCACGATACAACCTTACCGCGCTGCGCATATTCCGAAAGTGCACCGCCGCCGCGCTTCAGGCCGCAACTAACAGGTAGCGCCTTTTTCGATCAGTCACCGTCGTTCTGTTATATCTTCGCTCTCCACGTCTCCGCCGACGCTGCGTGGGCGTTGTGGGGTTTGTGGCAATGCCCCAAACGTCACAATATATATATATATATATATATATATATATATATATATATATATATATATATAAAGAAAAGGAGTACACAAAATGTAAGGAATTAAAATTCCCACCTAGTATTTAGCAAACGCAATCAACTAACAGTTATTTGTCAAATTGTGCAGAACTTTCGGGTTTCTTTCGGATTAGATGTCAAAAATATTCATGTTATCCTTTTGAAGACATCTTAAGTGAATAATTATTCCTGCTCAATTTAGGTGTGGTATAAAAGCTCCTAAAATTGTTGGAACCGCGAACTGCCACAAACGTACGTATCAAAATAACTTCTACCAAAATCCTCTTCTTGAAAATGAACCGAGCATGACTTGCTGTATGTTCTAGGTTGCCATTTGTCTTCTCACACAACTCTAATTCACAGTTCTCTCCTCTTTGCTATGAAGAGAAAAATCACGAAAATTAACCTACGTCTTCAAATTTTACTATGTGGTCCAAAGCATATAAAGGAGGTAACTAGTAGTAACATGAGAAACGTAAATCACGCCTTGCCCGAATGGTTTTATTTATTTTATTTATTTATTTATTTATTTATTTTACGTCAAAAAACAGTTAAAAACTGCGTATGACGTGCTATGGGGAAAAGTGAATTGTGTGCACATTTTCAAAATTCTGTGATCCCTACACTAAGTCATATACTACTTAAATTTTGAATTTTTGAAAGGGACAAAAAAAAGAAAGAAAAAAACTCCCATGCAATAAAATCTATTTTCAAGGATAAAACAAGCAATAAATTTTGAATTTTGAATTTTGAAAGGGAGAAAAAAAAACAAAAAAACTCCCATGTAAAAAAATCTATTTTCAAGGGTAAATAGGCAATAAATTTTGAATTTTGAAAGGGAGAAAAAAACAAACAAAAAACTCCCATGTAATAAAATCTATTTTCAAAGATAAATAAGCAATAAATTTTGGGTCTTATTACTTCCTGCCGCGACAACATGGAAACGATAATTTGAATAATTGTATTTCCCACTGAATTCTAGAAGACGTGCACAGAAAATGAAGTTACATTTATGTCCAGAAGCAAAACAAGGGGCCATCTCAGCATTTGCTCAATGGATCAGGGAAACTGGACGAAAAACCTGATCGAGATGGGGTCATTGACCCGGAAGCTGTAGTACAATAGTTGTTACAGGTTGTTTATACTCATTTATACAGTCCAAATGGTAATTAATGCATTATGTATCATTGTTAAAAATTATGTTACTTTTCTTGTGATGCTCAGTATAGTCTCTAATTGTATAGAAACAGTTATGCAGCAGAAACGATTTCACTTGGGATTTAAACTTTTCTATTGAATTTAATCGTTTAATGTCATCTGGCAAAGTGTTGTAAAATAATGTACATGTATTGTATGTGAATTTTTTGTAATGAGCTGTTGATACTTGTCACCTGATGAATATGATTTCTACGTCGAGTGTTATAGTAATGGACTTCCGCATTTTCTGAAAAAATATTCCCGCCCTTGAGCAAGTCATTTTTTACAAAAACCACTGATTCGTAAATAAAAAGACACGGTAATGGTAGAATTCCTAGATTAATGAAGAGAGGCTTACATGAATCACGTGGGTGGGATTTGGTTATTATTCGTACAATTCGTTTTTGTAATCTAAAAGTCTGGGAGCTATAAGATGTATTTCCCCAGAATATTATGCCATATCTCAGGCGGGAATGAACATTCGCGAAGTATACACAACGAGCAGTATGAAGGCTGACTGAATTTGCAAGAATTCTGAACGCGTAGCATAATGAACTTAATTTTGTGTTCAATTCATTTAAATGGACGTTCCATTTAAGGTTTGACTGAATTGAGAGACCTAAAATTTTGTTGCCTTAACATCAGTCAAAGGTACACCGTTCATTTTCAATGGAGCACAGAATTGTTTATTTGATATGCAAAACTGCATTAAAACCGTTTTCTTTTCGTTTACTATTAATTTGTTATTTCGGAACCAATTTGAAACATCTGCTATTGTACTATTTACGGTTTCTTTATTGCAAAGGATGTTCGTATCATCCGCAAAGAGAACCGTTCTTCCGTTTCGAATCGTCGAGGGCATATCGTTTACGTAAAGTAGGAACAGAATAGGGCCTAAAATCGATCCTTGAGGAACTCCACATGCAATGGGCAAAGAGTCGGAAAGGTGCGTACGTAATGTTCCATCATTCCAGTAAGGTATTTCAACTCTCTGAGATCGTTGTTTAAGGTACGAACATAACCAATCTAGAGCAATACCACGAATTCCATATGAAGGTAATTTGGAAAGTAAAATGTCATGATCAATGACGTCAAAAGCTTTTGAGAGATCTAAAAATAATCCAATAGGTGCCTCGTTTTGATCCAATGATGAGGCGACATCTTTAAGAAAAGAAAATATAGCTGTTTCCGTTGATTTTGATTTTCTAAATCCATGTTGGCAATCTGAAAGCGCGTCGTGTTTAGTGAGAAAGGTTTCCATTCGTACGTAAAAAGTCTCTCTAATATTTTTGAAAAAACTGATAGAAGAGAAATGGGCCGATAATTTTGAATTTCATTTTTGTTGCCTTTTTTGAAAAGCGGCTTAATTTTAGCTGTTTTGAAAATATCTGGAAACGTTCCAGTGCATAAAGATGCATTAAATATGTGAGTTAACGGGTGTATAATGGCATACGCACAAGTCTTTAACAAAGAATCTGGGAATTCATCTAAACCGGACGAATATTTATTTTTTAGTTTACCGATTATTTTGAGAATTTCATAGGAAGAAGTTTCGGAAACGAACATTGTGTCTAAAATTTTGGGTGAACTGTCTGTTTTTGAATTTTGTGGCTGAAGACCCTTAGTGAGATCGGCAGCAATTCTCGAAAAGTATTGGTTAAAGAGATTAGCCACTGTTGCCGGATCGTTCACATTTATATCGTTATATTTTAAAACAACATTCTCTACGGGTTTTCTAGTTGATTTGGTAGTATTTTTATTATATTCCACATTGCTTTTGTTTTATTATTTGAGTTCAAAATATCCTGATCGTTTTTCATGATTTTAGCCTGCCTTATGACTTTTCGTAACAATGTTTTGTATTTTTTAAAGTAGATAAGGAAATCTTGAGATACGTCATGACGTTTAGAAATAAAGTAGAGAGTACGTTTATTTTTACACGATGTTCTAATTCCTTTTGTGATCCAAGTATTACTTTTTCGTGAAATGTTTAATTTTCTCTTTTTAATAGGAAAGCATGCGTTAAAGAGAAATGAAAGCTTTGAGAAAAATAAATTATATTTTTCATTTGTGTCAATAGCGTTATAAACTGCCTCCCATGATTGTTTCAGCAAGTAGTCCGTAAATAACTTTATGTTAACTGTAGTAAATGCTCTGCACATTCGTGTTTTATTTATTGTGTCAGTATTCATGTTATTAGTAATTGTAAGAATTTGTGCATCGTGGTCACTGTAACCTAGATTATTCGTTATTATTTCATATCTAGTTGTGGTTTTGTTAATTATAATTTGATCTATTGCTGTTTGTGATTTAAGAGTATTCCGTGTAGGTACGTTCACTGTAATATCTAAATTAAAAGAATGAATTAAATTGAGAAACTGCTCTTTTTCGTGGGATTCGCTCAGAAAATCAATATTGAAATCTCCACATACAACAATGGATTTAAAAGAGAGATTACTAATTTTGTTCAGAGTTATCTCTAGATTTTCTACGAAATTGAAATAATCTAAAGCTTGCTTTGTTGGAGGTCTGTAGATGCAAAGTAAAATTATTTTGAGCGTAGTAAGATGTACAACTGTTATTTCAAAAACTTTTTCAACTGCATATAAATTGAATTCTGACAAGAAGGTAGAATCAATATTATTTCTTACATAAATACACGAACCTCCGTAAGCAGGGCCTTTATTTGATTCCCTTGCTCTACAATAAGATCCTGCAAGGTAAAAACTAGGAATTTGGAGTGTGTTTAGATCATTATGAGATAACCAATGTTCTGTAAAGCAAAGAACATCTATTTGACTGAGATCACACTCTAATGCTGCCTCGATAAATTCAATTTTATTTGAAAGAGATTGCACATTATGATGCATTATTTGAATATTTTGAATGTACCTACACGGATGTTTTTCTGCTGCATCTGACTGCAATTGCTATTTATTTATCTCATTTTTACCTCGAGTGCGTGGTCGAAGGAAGTATCGTGTCCCAGCAGTGTTAGGAGGTGAGGAAGGAGGGGTTACAGATGTAGGGGAATGAATAATGGGAGAGGTAGTACAAGGATTAGGTTCAGGGGATAAGGTAATTGGGTCCAAAGGGGTTCCGGAGGATGGAAGAGAACTAGGAGATGTAGGTGGGGATGAATCTTGGATAGGATACTGCTGAGGTGTAAGGATGTGTTTGGCAAGTTCGCTACCGAGTGCATGTTTTCCGACAAGGTTCAAGTGAAGACCATGCCGGGTGAAGTGTTTTTCTGAGAGAAAGTTAAGCTCAAATAATTTAACATGTGTGCCTCTCAGATGCAGTTTTAATTTGTTGTTTGCGTGTCTAATTTCTTTGCACAGTGTTGGTTTGTTGTACCAGAAGGGCAGAGTCGAGATTACAATGTTTGTGTTTTGGGCGGCACGTTGTAGTTTGTCAACATGTTGCTCAGGTGTAAAGTGACCACCCAAATTGATGTCATTCTGCCCTCCTATGATGATGACTGTATCCCGTTTGGTGAGAGTTTTTGTGTGGGTGTCCAATTCACTGATCACGTCGGCAAACCTCCCGTTAGGTTTAAACACACACATGACAGAGAAATTGGATGGGAGTTTCCCACTGAGCAGGGAGGAGATTTGTCGCCCATGGCTATCTGCTAAAATTAGTACCTTTTTCGTGGGCTCAGTAGGAATGTCCTTGTTCACTTGTGGGCCAGGTTGCGCAACTCTACGTGTCTTTGTTTCTTTGCGCTTGCTAGCCTGTTTGCGTCGGTTTGTGGGTGGACGTGTCGATGATGGGAGGGGGTAGTGAGGATTGGGAAGGCATGGAAAATCATTGTCATAATCTAACACAGCAAATCTGTTTTGAGTCATGATTGGTTGTGATGATTGTGTTTTTGCTTTCGCGGATGGACGGTTGAAAGTTTCTGCGGTGTTGCCTATTGTTGTCCAACCGTCTGAGTTTTGAACGACCTCTTCGAGCCTTCGGATATGTTCATCTAAATTTTTGTTTACGTGTGTGAAGGCTTTCAGAAGGTCGGCTTTGAGAGTGTACAGAGTAGAAAGTGTATAGCGAATAGTAGCCATGTCACGAATGCGTATCAAATGCGTGGCAAATATGAGAATAAATAATTAGATGAGAAATCAGATTATGTGTCAAAAATGTTTCCTAAATTATCTTTTTAATTTACGTGTATTATATTATTTAATTTAAGTTACGTATTTATTTAAAAAATAAAAGAAATGTGATTCTAATTAGTATTTAAATGTTATTGGTTAATTGCGAGTAGAGTTGAGTGTGTTTCCGTTAATAGATCTAAGCTGCAAACTAATAAATACAATTAGGTTACTATACTTTACCTCTTTAAAGGCCAGTACAGCAGGTGGTTTGTACAGCAGTAAGCCACAGCAAGCAAGCAGTAAGCTGTTACGAAAGCTTGTTAGTCTGATCGACGCTTCAAATATTCAAAATTATGACAAATAACACACTTCACAACACGAGGACACCTACAAGTTTTTTTGGGCACAGTAATATGACGGATTATTGCTTCAAGTTTGTGACGTCATGCCATCTCCCTATATCTTATTCCTAGCTCCATGCTCTAAATAAATTGAAGTAATACGTCGCTAACAGTGCTCGTGTGCCATTTTGAAAAAATATATACGTAATTAATTTACGACGTGCGTTAAGCGACTCACGTACGATGGCATCGACGCAGCTAATCTATATCTTATTATTATATTATGATATTAAATATATATTATTTTATTATTATAATATCTAAATATCAGCGTTAGGTGATGTAAAGTCAGTATCAAAAGTATTCGTACACCTCTCTTTTCCACTAAGAAACGCTGCTAATTGTACTAATTTTACATCCAAAATTTGCAAGAAAAAATTGTGATTTTACATCTTGTTTCTGTCCATTCCTAGATAAAGAAAGGAAAAAAAGACCTGCATAATTCTTCCAAAAAAATTCTCTTAATAAAGATTGACACTTTTTGGGATGACAAAAGTATTCGTACACTGGATATTTTTTATAACTAATTAGACCGAGATTGCAAACTATGCGTGTCTGTACGGGAATCACAATTTGTAACGTTTTTCTATATTGTGGAAATTACAAAATCTCAGTCAGTCGTCTGCAACCGTCACTGGGAAACAGTTCTATTATAGGCTAGTTCGTCGGCGCGATGGGTCGCGAAGGAAAGGAGACGACTGCACAGGAGCGACGAGTAGGTATTACTAGGGGGCAGATTTTAATGAAATGTAATTTTTTTCACTTTAGAACAAAGTCGTTTAGTATAGAAATTCATTTTATGTTAAGACAAAAGGAAATGACCTATTTTTATAGAAAAAAATTTTCTTCACAGTAAACTTTACTATTTTTTCGCTCAGAAGTTGTTTTGACTGCCGTTGTATGTAATTCTTGTGACGTATATCAGCGCCTATGCCGGTTCGGCCGATTTCGGGATAACTAAAGACAGAGATTTCCTGGGGAAGAGCAGTCCAAACCAAAAGTTTAGAAGTCGAGTTCACTCGAACGAAAGGAAGAAGCCTCGATTACATTAGTAACGTATCCAACAGCTTGAGTTGTTCATCCGAACTGGTTTTGATAAGATTTTTTAGGTAATTTCTCATTGGTTTTAGGGCCTTTTTCGTGCATTTCAAGAGCATTTTATTAATCATTTTTGGCGATGTTTTAGGTCATCAAAATCTGCCCCTAGGTATTACATATGCACAACCAGTGCAAATCTCTAAGAGACATTGCAAATGCTCTCGGAAAACCCAGCTCGACTGTTCAATCGATAATAGATGTATTCTGTTAAAGATCGAAAATTTGTGAAAAAAGTACGTGAAATTTAACTAGATGTGCTACAGAATGGCACAGACTTTCTCGTAGGAAAATTTTCGAATTTCCTTTTTGTGGACTAGTACTGTACAGTCTTGCCCCTCCTTCCTGCCTGCTGCCATCTATCGCCGCCCAACTGACATTTTTTTGAACCCAAATATTAATTTAAGAATATTAAAGAATGTTCAAACTTCATCCTAAATAGCAATTTTCATTGAAAAATTTGGAGCCTTTTTTAAGAAAATGGCGTTTCGCGTTACTATAAATGCGAAATTTCATAAGGATCTATCGAGTTTTAAACTTAATTTGAATTCATTTCAAGCACTTTCACTCACAAATGCAATAATGTATACAAATCCATTGAAATGTGCATATTATCGGCATGAGAGATATTTAAAAGAAATACATTCGTATAATTATTTAAAAAACAAGAGTACACAAAAATTAACTTTACGTCATATTAAAATGTGCCATTAACACTATCCCTTGCAAATGTTTGAAAAAAACATTTAGAGCTCTTTTTGGGAAAATGGCGTTCGAGCGTTTCAGGAAAGGCGGAATTTTGAGCTCATTTGTACAGAAAGCTGTTGTGTTTTTGAGAAACTTTATTTGACATTATTTAAAGCACATTCATAAATATAATACTGTGAAGAAATCGCCTCTAAAGGAAATATTACCGACGTCAGAGACAAGTCAAAAAAATTACATTTTTGTAATTTTTTTAAAAACCAAAAGAGAGTAATGTGGCGTTTATGTTATCGTATAGGGTTTGTATGGCACTAATTGTATAAATATTAGAGAAAAAACTTGGAGCCGTTTTTGTAAATCACTTTCTCTTAATACATACGTATATACGTGGTATAGATAATTATGTAATGCTGCGGAAAATCGATTTCGAAATTTTAACGGAAATACACGTTTTGGGGTCCCTTGATACCGAAAAAGTGTTTTTTTCAAAACGTCCGTCCGTCTGTGAAGACTGCTTGCGCCAGAATTATGAGTACAATCTTTTCCAAATTCAAGAATCACTTGTCGATCTGGCTGTAGTTGAAGCTATGAAAATTTGAAATTCATTCTTTAAAATTTGAGGGTACTTTACATGAAGCCCCCCGGACTTTTCAAACTTTTCACAAAAACGGCTCCAAATTTGTTCTTTAAATTTATTGTTAGAATAGAGTAAAATACACTTATAAAGGCGGCTTTGGTCAGAGTTTCACGGTTAACTCTGAATATTCGAAAATTGCAAATGTGTAATTTTTTCCGGCGTCTTCCTTTCAACTACAAAATTGAAGACAGAGATTTTCCGTCAAATGAAGTTGTTTGTGCATAAATAGCTCTTTCAATTAGGACACACACACACTATTTTTTTAATTGCAAGTATTACATACACTATTGCATGAAAACTACTAAAATTTCAATATATATATATATATATATATATATATATATATATATATATATATAATGCACTTTAAGTAGTTGGTCACTGAAAAAAGCAGAAAACAAGGCAAAACAAAAAAATTGGTTTCATCTCGACTGCCTGAACACACTTTCACCAATTACAATTTACAATTAGCTCATTCCTCTTTCTGAATTTTCATCTACCAAATTATTTTACTCTTTTAACCTCTAGTTTTTCCGTGCACGGCTTTTAAAATGAATTTTACACTTGTTTTAAGGAATCCCGTTCACAGTTGCTAGCTTTAAGCTTCGCACTCACTATAACACTGACCTTTAAAGAGACAAAAACAATAAAACGTAATATACACGTTACTTAATCTGACCCCTTTACATATCACAGAAAGTATTTACTTTTAACCCAATATAATAAACTGACTTTTCCAGATAATATCGACTGTACAACATGTGAAAATCATGAATTTTTTTAAGTAAAATTGTACAAGGTATGGCCTCTTTGAATGAATCTAAAGACACGTGCTGTAAATGAACTTGAAACTGTCACTCACATCGTTCGGAATTCTTCTCCCACCTATTCTGGACTTTTCACTCACTTTTAACACGAATTGTCGTGTATTTACGGCTATTCTCTTTCCCCAAATGATCACCGCATAAACGTTACCAGTTCCTTTACCTCAAAAGCTCCGCATCGCTCGCCTGTAGGTAACCTTGGGGATTTTCTGCCACTCGCAGCCCCACGTCGCCACTCTTCTCCGCTTGCTATCCCACGACGTTACAAGTTTCTTTCTCTCAAACTCAGGACTCTGCTACGCCTACAATTTCCACACCCTTCTCCCGTTCTCCGGACTCGTACGATTCTCGTTCCAGTCCTAATCTTTCTCACCTACGCTTCGCTCTTCCTGGGGTCATCCTTCTTCTTCTGCCGCGTCTCGTACAAGTTTGTTCGCGCTTCCAGCCTCGAATAATTAATGTTGCTGAAGTTATGCTTTAAATGCTCGGCCTACATACCACACTTTGGGCATGTGTGGTCTCAGCGTGCAATATGAGATGCTGGATTTAGTTAATGTCCTTCCTCGCGAATTTTACAAATTTGAAATTATTTCGGAGTCAAACAGTCACTTCGCTTGCTCTCTCAAATATTGTGAATGCGAAGAATGCATGTGCACTCCACTTCTTTGATTGATTGATTTTTTCGTGTTTCCGGGCGCGTCAACTACTTCGGTCATTAGTCCCGTTAGTGTAGTGCATGTATTTTTCTCGTGAGATGGCGGTGATCTTCCCCCGCTGGATGGCGAGATCCGGCGCCGACCTACCGTCGGCTAGTGGGGCTTCCCCCTAACCAGGACTCTCCCACCAGCGGGGCACCGCCCCAGCCGGGACAAGCTCTAAGCTCCCGACCAGTCTCCCGAAATATGTGGTAGTGTAGTGCATGTTAGTGTGTGTGTGTAAGGGGAGAGGATAGGACAAGGAAGAGGAAGGACAGATCGCGCGCGGTCCGTGGCCCGTTTGGTAGGGTACTGCTCCGGCATTCGCCTGGGGTTGATCGGAGAAACCACGGAAAACTACCGATCAGAGCAGCCGACCGCTAGAATTTTCCTCCAGACAGCATCTGAATTCGACCTAGCTGAAAAGCTAGTGTCGAAAATCCTGCCGCCGTCAGGACTCGAACCTAGGTCCTCCCGGTTAGAGGCGCTGCAGTGACATCAGTTGATGCACTGAGCTACCGCTACCGGTTCCACTTCTTAATTACCTCACTTTCGAAGATACGCTTCACAAGGTAACTTTTAACTACCAAGTTAAAATAAACTCCTATGCTATCAAGTTACAATCGCCGTCGCTGCTGCAGTCAAAAAGAGCTCAGTCTAGTCGCCGTCGCTGCTGCAATCAAAGAGCTCAATCTAGTCGCCGTCGCTGCTGCAGTCATAGAGGGCTCCTCCGAGGCGCGCCGCGATACTTATGGTACTCGCGCCTGGGGAAATTTTGGAGGGGTGAATATTCTCCTCTTTTCGTGACCTCCCGGAAAAACATTATTCGCTGGTTCGGGCGTCAGAGTTCGAAAAGCTGTGAGTAGATGGTGCGTTTACAAGCCATCGTTCCGCTGCGTACTCGACTTCTCTCAGTTCGTAGGCTTCTTTCCGTAGCTGATGGTGGCGTTATGGGGTTGTCTTATCCCATGACGTCACTATATATATATATATATATATATATATATATATATATATATATATATATACATACATACATACATACATACATACATACAGGGGGAGTCACGTAACTCTATCACCTCCTGTAACTTTTGAACGGTTCAAGTTATTGCAATGCAGTTTTCACGAAAGTAGATGAGGGAATGGGGCTAATTGACACGTGTTGTTAAATTTAAAAACTGGACTGAACTTGTACCTCAACAAATTTCAACCGAGAAGCCATCTCATCCATCATTGGAAGACCAAAATATTGTAAAACCTAGATGTAAGGCTTAGTTTTTAAATTTAATCTCAAGTGCCGCATTTAATTTATTTATTAAGTGGTTATAAATCAAGATCTGGTGGATAAAAGCCGTGTTGTAATTCTATGGCCATAGAAAAGTGTTGAAAATGCTATGTGATGGTACAAAAAGCTGTAAACAGCAATTTTTTGGTGACAAATCAAAATTCATAATTAATGACACAAAAGTGTGGCATTTAAAAACACGTTTATGCTCATTGTAAAGAAACCAGACATAGAAATGGCTTCTACTAACAAAATCCCAAATTTAGAGCATTTTTGGGATTGATTGGTACCTTGGTCTGCCTTCAAAAAGGTTGAAAAAGCTGTTTTTAAGGCAAAAGAATAATTATGTCCATGTACATGCTAAGTTTCCACTGGCGCACGCTAGAGTGCACTAAACAATAGATGATCGGGTTGTAAACGCCTGTGTATAGGCAACCTGCCATGTATATATGTTTGACATTTTGCCTAGCAATAAGGCACTCTAGGTTACTCTTTGAACGAAAATGAGCATACAACCCTCTGGTAATCGTTTAGTACTGCCTCACGCCCCAGTGACGTCTGTTATCATCCCCCACTCCTCTGGGGAAGCTATATAAGGGCTCTCCGCCCTGTGTTACGTGCCACCCAGCCACCATCTGTCACGTTAGCTACAACTTCTTGCCTGCGTCGGGTGTGCCTCGGCCTTGCTATGTGTTTTTTTTACAGGTTTTTCTTTTCAGACTCCATTGTAAGATTCAATTTTTGTAAGTGGCTTAATACGTCACATCGTGATGGAATTGGATTGGTTAATTTTCGTATGATATGTTAATGTTGTGTGTATGTTGTGATTTAATTTCGCCTTCTCTTACAGTGTCATTTTTTTATATGTATGTAAATGGTGCAAATGCATGTTATGTAGGAACTCGCGTCGAGCCTGACAAGCGGCGTTTTCCACATCGAGCTGCGTAGGGCGTAATGGCGGCACAGTCTCATATGTTAATGTAAATATAATGCATGTTCTAATGTATGTTTGATTGAATGTTGCAGTGAACAGTTCTAAGTCTTGAGTAAGACGATTTTTAGCATTGGACCTCTGGAGCATCAACAAGACGAAGGAAGGGCCCATACGGCAGTAGGAAGCCGTGACTTAATTGAATACTTCGTATTCTGGCCCCGTGAGCGACTGAACAAGGTCACTCGGGTATCAAGCCGCAGTTGGCACTTTTAGGTGTTCAAACGGCTTTCGCGAAAGGTGACACTGTAAATGGTATTCATGGTAAAAGGCGTAAATTCTAATCAATCCAATTCCATCATCTACGTTATATGTTGTGGCAATGTTGGAGTTCTCATTAATGTTTGTTGAATGTTTTAATATGTAAAAGGTTGAAAAAATTTGGTTCATCACAGCTTATAATTCAAGTTTTGTGTATTATTTTGTAAGGAAAGGCTTCCGAAATGGGAGTTTTTGTCATATTGTTAATTTACGTCAGCCGTTTGCGGTCCTAAAGTAGATCAATTGGCAAAATCAGGTATTGACGTAGTAATTCTGCGTAAAGGTATTTCCAAAGGCATTTGTTTGCCTGCAATTTTTTCACTAAATTCTTGTTAACATGATTTGTAATTGTAATTCTGCATTGTTCCTCTTTATATCTGATGTTTGTGCAGCAAGAGGAATTTACTATTTGTTGAGAAAATTGTGTTTTATGTAATTGTTCACATGTTTTGCAATAAACGTGTGTTATCAAGTGAAGTTGGATTACATATCTATTGCTTAGATCCCATAGTTTGAAATTTACTTGGAATTCCCCGAATCATGTGCCTTTTCTCCTTTAGAAAATAGCACCTTCATGAAAGTTAGATGCCTAGGAAGTTTTGTGTTAATTCCGCTCCTCTCCATTAGGATCATACACGGTCATAACTTCCTCATTAAATTTTGATTCGCTGTTCAGTACAGCTGGCGGCCGTAATAAGATTGATATTTTTCAGTTATCGCCTTTTGTTCATAACACGTGTATTTATTTGTATTTTACCACTTGTATTTTACGAGATATGAGGTAACTTTGTTTTTTCAAATGTAACAATACATATTTTTTCCGTCTATCATGACAAGCATAAATAGAGGAATTCAATGATATACATATTATCGTATGTTAGATAAGCATTTTTTTAGTAATTCTGATTTTTTTGCGTCTCATATTTAACGGATATTTTGAATGTAACTGTCCGAGACAACAGGTCACGCAGCACTCGACCAGCAAACGCGCGCTCGGAGAAGGGAAAGGATCTTAGTATTTGAAGATACGAAACATGTTCCAAATATTCACAAAACTGTTGCAGTTTTTTTCCTGAACTCTGCTTGCCATCCTTCCGCAGTTTCAGACTTTTTGTATTAAGGATTTAAAATATTTATTTGTCAGAAATAGTATGTATTGAAATAAAATTGTTATTTCAACTTCATTTAAAGAGGTGTTATTCCATGGAATATTAATGGGATCTTGGAAACTAAACACTATAATAATAAATTAAGACTGTTCAAAGAAAAATGCACATTTTTAGCAAATATTTTTTGTTAATGAGAATATAATAACACCTTATGATAAGAAAAAATGCAGGAAGATAGTGATAACTATCCCTATGTTTCTATCGCTAAGTTATTATTATAAGCTTATTAACATTAAAATTGTTTGCTCGAAATGTGCAATATTCTCTGTACAGTCTTAATTCTTTATCCTTATTGTGTTTTGTTTCAAGATCCCATTAATATCCTCCGTTGCAAAACCCCGTTAATGGAGTTGAAGTAATAAACAATTTTATTACAATACATACTTATGAAAAACCTTTATTTTCAATCTTTCAATTTCTTGAATCAACGAAAGACAAAAGATTTGAAAAAGCAGAGGGATGGAATGCAGAGTTCAGGAGAAAATTGCAACAGTTTTGTGAATATTTGGAATACGTTTGGTATTATGAAATACTAAAATCAGCTTCTCTTTCCTGAGCGCGTGTTTGCTGGTGGAGCGTTGCGTGGCCTTCCGTGGAGGGCTGTCACATTCAAAATATCCGTTAAACATGAGACGCAAAAAAATCAAAATTACTAAAAAAAATGCTTATGTATCATATAACAATATGTATATAATTGAATTCCTCTTTTTACGCTCAACATTTTTATGCTGATCATTGAATTCTTATTTTGAAAAAACAGTTACCTCAATTATCTCGTAAAATACAAGTTATAAAATATAAATAAATACCTTATCAATTAGCCCTATTCCCTCATCTACTTTCGTGAAAACTGCATTGCAATAACTTGAACTGTTCAAAAGGTCCAGGAGGTGCAAGAGTTACGTGACTCACCCTGTGTGTGTATTTTATATATATATATATATATATATATATATATATATATATATATATATATATATATACATATATATATATATATATATCCTCTTTATCTTCCATTCTTCTACGATCGTATTTGAAAAATCCTGTCTAGTTATTTCCCTTTTTGTCTAGAATATTTTTTAATCAAGCCTCCTCAGCAATTTTCTTTCCTCGTTCTAATTCTTTTGAACAATTTCGAAAAATATTCTTATCCTGGGTACTGCGTTTTATGTTTTTAAATCTTTTCTCGTTATCCTCTTCATTCGTCTAATTTTTAAATTGTAATATTCTTGATCCGGATTATTTTTTAGAATTTTGCATGGTACGAACTTTTGCAAAGCTTCGTCTATAATATCTTTGAATGCGCACCATATTTCTTCCATGCCATCATTTCTGTTCTCAGAAAGGGGTTGTATTGTTCTCTAAGAAAGTCTTGAGGTCCCTCTACATTGAACTTGTACTTTCGTTCCTGTCGTAATACCTTTCCTAGAAATAGTTTCGTCTAAGTCAGGAAGAACCGCATTGGGATCACTCATTTTTTTCTACAACTAAACAAGATATCAAAAGTTCCTTCAGCCTAATTAGGTAAACATCCAAAATCGCGTTACAATCGCGCTAAATATGTTACATGAAAATAAAAAAGAAATGGAAAAGGGTACCCAGAAATCGGGTATCCCCCTTCTGTTTTTGGCTGCAAATTCCTATGTCTTCCCTTCCCCTCTTGATTAAGAAATAACTCGTGTAAGCATCGAAGATACGGATGTAGCAACAAAACTTATAACTTCCGAGGCACTACATGTTTTTCGTGATGCGTTTCCCGAGAGGGGAGAAAGAGAAAGAGAGAGAAAGAAAGAGAGAACGAGAGAGAGAGAAAGAATGAGAGAGGAGAGAGAGAGGAGAAAGAGAAAGAGAGAGAGAAAGAGAGAGAGAAAGAGAGAGAGAAAGAGAGAGAGAGAGAGAGAGAGAGAGAGAGAAAGAGAGAGAGAGAGAGAGAGAGAAAGAGAGAGAGAGAAGGAAATATGTCATTAATTATTTAGAGTTCATACAAATATTCATAATTACTTTTAATTATTTCTTTATAAACTAATCTACAAAGAGCAAGTAATCCGGTTTATTATCACCTGATTACATAAACATATTTGGGTGGTTAACCTGCCCTTTCTTTGGACAAATTGAGCGTTTGAAAAGTTTTGAATGATTTAGAAATACATTGTCGCTCGCAAACAACATGGAAGTAATCATTAACGTTCTCAATTAAATAAAAGTAATATTTTTTTAACCAATACTTACTACCCTTTTACTTTGTTCAATGCTCCAAAGTGAATTTATTTATTTATTTAATCATCTATTTATTTATTTAATCAAAAACAGTCAAAAACTGTATGTGACGTATGGGGGAGAAAATCATCTGCGCACGCTTTCTTGAGTTTTAGAATCACTTCCCAATAATTTAACTATTAATAGTTGAATAATAATAATAATAATAATAATAATAATAATAATAATAATAATAATAATAATAACAACAAATTTAAAAAAGCAAGAGATTAACATTTCAAGAACTAGATATTTTCGTTGCCAAATTATAGAAAACTTATTTTTAACGGTAAAGAAACGAACAGACTTGATTTTTCTGTATTGTTAACAAAATAGAAACTCACCCTAAGATCTACTACCACTACAAGCAAAGGAAAGTTCAACAAAACGAGCGCATAGTGAAGCTACATTTACGTCCAGAAGCAAATCAAGGGGCCATCTCAGCATTTGCTCAATGGATCAGGGAAACTGGACAAAAACCTGATCAAGATGGGGGTCATTGACCCGGAAGTACATTATTTGTTACAGGCATATTGCGTCTTTTTTAAATTATACAATGCAAATGTAAACTAATTCATTATACTATATCTTGTTTTTGTTAAAGTAAACATTATGTTTCTTTTTGGCGATCAGTATAGTCTCTAATTGTATAGAAACAGTTTTGCAGCAGAAAAGATTTTACTTTTAATTTAAATTTGTGTACCAATTTCAATTGTTTAATTTCATCTGGCAATGCATTGTAAAGTAGCGTACATGTATTGTATATGGATTTCTTGTAGTGAGCTGTTGATACTGACACTTGATGAACATGATTTCTACGTCGAGTATTGTAACTATAAATATCAGTATTACATGAAAATAGGTTCCCACCGTTAAGTAAGTCAGTTTTGACAAATAATACAGACTCATAAATAAATAGGCAATGCAATGGTAAGATTCCAAGCTCAATGAAAAGAGGCTTGCACGGATCACGTGGATGGGATTTTTTCATTATTCGGATAATTTTCTTTTGCAATCTAAATGTCTGGGAACTAAAGGATGAGCTTCCCCAGAATATTATGCCATATCTCAGGCGGGAATGTACATTTGCAAAATACACGCAACGAGCTGCATGAAGGCTGACAGAATTAGAAAGAATTCTGAATGCATAACATAATGAGCTTAATTTAGTGTTTAATTCTGTTATATGTACATTCCATTTGAGGTTTGATTGAATTGAGAGACCTAGAAATTTTATTACCTTAACATCAGCTAATTGCATATTGTTCATTTTTAATGGAGCATACGATGGCCGATTTGAAATGCAAAATTGCATTGAGACCGTTTTTCCTTCGTTAACTATTAATTTGTTATTACAAAACCAATTTTAAACTTCTGAAATTGTACTATTTATTGTTTCTTTTTTGCAAAGAACATTCGTGTCATCGGCAAATAGAACTGTTCTTCCGTTTTTAATAGATGAGGGCATATCGTTTACGTACAACAGAAAGAGGATAGGACCTAAGATCGAACCCTGTGGGACCCCATGTTCAATTGGCAAAGAATTGGAGAGATAAGTAAATAATGTCCTTTCGTGCCAGTATTTCTACTCTTTGAGATCGATTTTTAAGGTACGAGGTTATCCAATCTAGGGCAATACCACGAATTCCATAAGAAGGTAATTTTGAGAGCAAGATGTTATGGTTAATAACGTCAAAAGCTTTCGAAGGATCTAAAAATATCCAAATGGGTTCTTCATTTTGATTCATTGATGAAGCAAACATCTTTAAGGAAAGAAAAAATGGCAGTTTCCGTAGATTTTGATTTCCTGAAACCGTGTTGTGAGTCTGAAAACGCTTCGTTTTTCCTGAGAAAAGCTTCCATTCGCGTAGAGAAAAGCCTCTCTAATAATTTTGAGAAAACTGACAAAAGAGAAATTGGCCGGTAATTTTGAATATCATTTTTGTTCCCTTTTTTATAAAGTGGCTTAATTTTTGCTGTTTTGAAAGTATCTGGAAATATTCCTGTGCACAAGGAAGCATTGAAAATGTGAGTTAATGGGTGTATAACGGCAGGTGCACACGTTTTTAATAAACAATCCGGAAATTCATCTAAACCTTTTTTTTGTTTATTAAAGTCGCATCAACAACTGAGGTCATTAGCGACTACTTTAAATACAACTTTACAATATTAATATAGCAATTTAACAGAATATTACACTAAATATATACAAATTTGTGGAGACAGACATTATATGTATTTTCAATGTTACAATGTTAGTTACCAGTATCTATGCTAGTACAATTAGATTTCTTTAAGAAAATAGCTGTCTTTACAGAATTATATTATTTTATTTTGGAATTCGTTGGATGATAGGATTAATTCGGAGTTCGGCTCATCTTCTAGGTATCTCTCTCTGCTGTGCTGAAACATAGGGCATTGAGTTAAGATATGTTGAAAGTTAAGAGAGGTATCACAGTGCTGGTAGGTGGGTGGGGGATTTCCAGTTAGTAAGTGTTGATGACTGAACTTGCAATGACCAGTTCTTATTCTTGTTATTGTTACTTGCTCTTGTCTTGAGAATTTTTTGGAAGTTTTCAGGGAATAAAATTTTTTAACTAGTTTGTGTAGAGGGCTGGATTTCATGGTTTTCCAGAGGTTGCTCCACTTTTCATCCATTACTTTCTTGATATGTGTCCATAAATCCTTGTATGTGTGTGATATTGTTAAAATACTTTCAGTTTCAGCGCTTACATTTTCCTCTTCAAGGCTCATTGTGTTGTGTTCAGGCATTGTTTTGTAATCTGGTATCCAGGCAATTATGAGAGTCTTTTTAGATTGTATAATGTCTTGATATATTTCATGAATACTGTTTATCATTGGTATACCTGGGTAGTTATTGTGAATATTATTTATTGCTTCAAGGGAAGTAGAGAAAATGACAAACTTGTTATGTCTGAGTTTTTGTGACATATTGAAGGCTGTCATTATAGAGCATATTTCAGCTGTAGTAGTACTAGCGTAGGAGTGCAGTCTGTTTATAACTTTAACATCTTTGGTAAATGTAGCTGCATATTTTCCATCACTATTATTGATAAGTTTAGTATATATTTTAAAGGAATCATTGTATTTATTTTCTATTTCTTGAAATTTTATTTCCTTATCTTTTTTAACCATTTTGTTTATTTGGATAGTGTCCAGTGTTATATCTGCTACTATATAAGGAATTGTCCATGGTGGTATACTGTTATTTCTTTTTTCCATTAATATCTTTTCCTGAAAGTTTAGCTGTCTTAGTAGGTTTTTCACTTTGCTATATACTGGTGAAAAGCATTTTTGTTCTTTGTAGTAATTTTGAAGTTTTGGGTATATATCGTGGTAGATTATAGGATTATTTGACTCAACTGTTTTCATAGCATATTTGAGAGTTAGCATTTGTCTACGATGAGCTAGAGTTGGTTCTTTGGCTTCTATTAGGATGCTGCCAATGGGGCTAGTATGAAAACAACCAGTGCTTATTCGTAGAGCTTTATTATGTATAACATCAAGCTTTTTTAGGCCTTTTTTGCTAGCTGAATCAGAAAATATGGATCCATAGTCGATCTTGGATCGTACTATTGCTTTGTAGGTCATTAGCTGAAGATGTTTATCTGCTCCCCAGTTATTATGGGAAATGCACTTGAGTATGTTTAGTCTTTTCTTACATTCTTCAGATATAATTTGTATATGTCTTTTCCAGCTCATTTTTGAGTCAAAATGCATGCCTAAATTTTAATAGTTTGATCAAACTTTAGTTGATGTAGGTCCATTTTTAATATGGGCAGATTCACAATATTTTGTCTGGAGAATATTATACATTGGGTTTTGGAAGCTGAAAATTTAAAACCTGATTTGAGAGACCATCCATGGAGATTGTTTAAGGCAGATTGTATAATCTCTTGACTGGTTGTAAGTAATCTCTTGACTGGTCTGCAAAGAATGGTAATGTCATCTGCATACTTCCTTGTGATTACCGGATGGTTGATTTCGGAGCGTGCATCATTAATGGCCAATAGGAATAGGGTAACACTAAGTACTGCACCTTGTGGTAGTCCATTCTCCAGATGTTGTACTGATGATATGCTACCATTAACTCTCACATTAAAAGTTCTTACTTTGGTGAAATTCTTGATGAATTGAAATATGTTGCCTTTAAGTCCATATTCGTGTAATTTTGTCATGATTCTATGGGTCCACACCATGTCGTAAGCTTTTCAATGTCTAGGCTCACTGATAAAACATGCTGTTTGTTAGCAAGGGCTTCTTGAATGTAAGTATCCATACTTACTAAGTGAGAAGTAGTTGAGTGTCCTGCTCTGAAACCAAATTGATTGTTGGATATGATGTTTTTAAAGTCTAGAAACCATCTGAGTCTTATGTTAATTATTTTTTCCAGAATTTTGCACATATTGCATATTAGAGAAATGGGTCTGTAATTTTCATTTTTTGTGGGGTCTTTTCCAGGCTTTGGTATAGGTATAACAATAGCTGATTTCCATAGCTGGGGAAATACATTTTTATCCCATATTATGTTATATATTTTAAGTAATGTTTCTTTTCCTTCCAGGGGTAGATTCTTCAAAAGAATGTATGGAATGTTGTCTGGTCCAGGTGAGGAGTTTCTAGTGCTGTTGATAGCAGAATTAAGTTCTTTAATTCCAATAGGATCATTAAGATGGTGATAAGTAGCCAAGTCTTCATTATTTGTAAGTTCTGTAAGGTTCTCTTGTTCTTTTTTGTGTTGTAAGAAGGCTTCTGTATAGTTTTTTGAGCTTGAAATTTTGGCAAAGCTGCATGCAATTGAATTTGCTATTTCGTTAGGGTCTGTAATGATTTGGTTATTTGATAGTAAAAAATGTATTTGTTTACCTTTTTTTGTTCCTTCGATAGCTTTTATTTTTGCCCATGACTCACTAATATTATTATGTATTGACAAACTTGAGACATAGTTGTACCAGGAGTTTGCTTTACTTTCTTCTATGGTTCTTCTTGTAACAGCTCTCATCTTTTTGTATTGTATTTTATTTTCTTCAGTATTATGTTTTTTGTATTTGTTGAAGGCATGTTTGGAATTTTTGAGTGCCAATTTAAATTTGTCATTCCACCAATGGACTAGTTTGGTTCTCTTTGATGATTTGATTATTTCAGTTGATCCATTTGCAGCTTTGGTTATGACATCGTTAAATGAATTGATGATAGTGTCGATGTTCTCTGTTTCTAGAAGAACATTAGTATTAGGTAGGTACTTTTTGATCAGATCATTATAGATATTCCAGTTAGCTTTCTTATAATTCCGTCTTGGGATTGCTTGGTCATTTTTATACATGCTGGGAGTGTTGTTAATATTTATAAAAATAGGGAAATGGTCACTATCATAGGGGTAATCTAAGATATTTCATGAACATTTATAGGCATATTGGGTGGAGGAAATGGAAATATCGATGGCACTGTAATTGTTGGTACTGGTATTGATGTGAGTAGGTTCTCCAGTATTAAGAACAATTGTATCTAGTTTATCAAATATTTCTTCAAGCATGACACCTCTGTTGTCAGTTTTATTGGATCCCCAAATTGGATTATGACTGTTGAAATCCCCCAAATTAGAAAAGGTTTTTGCATCTTGTTAATAATATCAGTTACTTCTTGTTCATCAAACTTGTAGCTATTTGGTAGGTAAATATTACATATATTGATTTGAACAGGTGACAAGATTCTTATAGCATTGACTTCAATGTTTGATTGAATATTCAGTTCTTGATATTGAATATGGTCTTTGATGAATATAGCTACACCACCACTGGCATGATTGGAGTTGATTCTATTTTTGTAGGAGCAATTGTACCCTTTGATATTACCATGCTTGGAGTATTTGAAGTTGGTCTCTTGGAGACAGAGGATGTCAGGGTGTGTTAGGTTACATAGGTACTGTATACTTTCTAGTCTGGGGTAAAAGCCATTTACATTCCACTGAAGAATTTTCATTGACTGGTGTTGATTTCTATACTGGAGTCTGTTTCAGTGCTTGATTCATCTGCAGTATGAAGTACTGAGTTGATTTTCCTGATAATCCTGCTGAATCTGCCTTTTATGGTTTTATTGGTGAGATGTGGATATAAACTATGCATCATTCTGGTGATGGATGATATGTCTTGTGAGTAGTCAGTAGCGATGAGTATAGGATCATTAGTACTGAAAGAGTTCTCTAAAAAGGATTTAAACTGAATGTAAGTAAGGGGGTAGTTGTTTTGAGAGTCTTCAATGATGTGTTTGATAGGGGTTATCAACTCTTCCATATTTTTCTCTTTCTTCTTTTTTTCTTTTTTGGTTATTTTGAGAGTTTTTCCGTATTATTTGTTTCAGTTGTGTTGCTTACAGACTTGGAAGGTGAGGAGTCAGTCTGGAGGCATCTTTTATTGGTACTGAGGGAGACTATGTTGTTATTAGTTGGGATTTCTTCATTGTTTTTGGCTTCATTAGTAGAAGATACAGATTTAGAAGGTGGTGGAGAATCAGTTGTGGGCATTTTTTTCATGGACTCATGGTGAAATTGAATATCTGCTACTTCAGTGTCTTTTCCATTGGTTGCTGGATCTGGCACGTCACAGAGTTTTTCACTAATGTGTTCAGATTCCATGGGAACATTACTTAAATTGGTAGTTTTATGGTAATTAGAAGTGTTGGGTGAAGGGCATTGTCCAGCTAAGTGCCCAGTTTGGTGACAATTAAAGCATGCCATTTCATCAGTTGTGAAAAATATTCTATATGTTGAGCCTTCATAATATACAGTAGTGGATTCAGTTAGTAGACCTACATCTTCAGGAGAAACATATACTTGTCTCCGAAAACTCATAATATGGGAGAACCCCTGTCCAGGAATACCAGCTTTAACAAATGAAATTTTGGATGCCAATTTGATGTTATTTGTGGTGAGTACATTCTCTATTACTTAGTGAGGGATGATGGGGCAGACGTTTGAAATAATTATTCTTTTAGCTTTTGTTAGAAGTGGTCTCAGCTTCAGTTCATGGTTTTTTATTTTAATGACTTTATGGTTGTTTGTAAGGGTGTCAGCTATTGTTTGAGAGCTTAGAAAAATAATACTCTGTTGTTTGCAATTTTTGAAATAAATCTTATTTCATTAGGGTCAATGATGTTGGAGAGACTGTTTATGTAATCTTTAATGGTGAGACCTTCTAGTGAGTCAATGATTATAGCCTGGTCCTTGGTGGGAAACACTTCAGTTGACATAGCATTTGCGTAGGTTTTCAGCTTTGGTTGAGTAGATACCTTAGGTGATGGTGTTGAGGTTATGGGAGCCCCGATGCCCGTGGGCTCCATCCTTGAGCAGGGTAGCCGCTGCAACGGCTGACCGTATAGTTGATTTCAGACACTCACAACTCGTGGAACTAGAGTATTACCACTAATTAAATGTCACAAAGTTCACTGTCTGAATGACAATATGAAAACAACGTTTCACTGGCCGCGATCGGAGCACGATGTGTCTCGGTCGGGTGCCACAATGGAACTCATCTAAACCTGATGAATATTTATTATTTAATTTACTGACTATTCTGAGGATTTCGTTAAAAGAAGTTTCGTAAATAAACATCGTGCCGAAATTTGTTTGGGAAGCATATGATGTTGAATTTTGTGGTTTTAGTCCCTTCGTGAGATCAACCGCAATTCTAGAAAAGTGTTGGTTGAAGAGATTCGCAACTTTTTCTGGATTTCTAGTTTCTCTTTCATTATCCTTTAAAACGACATTCTCTACGAAATGTCGTGATGACGTGGTCGAAGTTTTAACGATGTTCCACATTGCTTTAGTTTTGTTTCTAGCGTTCATAATATCCTCATTATTTTTGCCTGAACTATTATTTTCCTTAAAATTCTTTTATATTCTTGGAAGTAGACGTGGAAACCGGGTGATACGTTATGATGTTTAGAAATAAAGTAGAGAGTAAGTTTATTTTTACACGATGTTCTTATTCCTTGTGTGATCCAAGTATTACTTTTTCGTGAAATGTTTAATTTTCTCTTTTTAATAGGAAAGCATGCGTTAAAGAGAAATGAAAGCTTTGAGAAAAATAAATTATATTTTTCATTTGTGTCAATAGCGTTATAAACTGCCTCCCATGATTCTTTCAGCAAGTAGTCCGTAAATAATTTAATGTTAACTTTAGTAAATGCTCTGCACATGCGTGTTTTATTTATTGTGTCAGGATTCATGTTATTAGTAATTGTAAGAATTTGTGCATCGTGGTCACTGTAACCTAGATTATTCGTTATTACTTCATATCTAGTTGTGGTTTTGTTAATTATAATTTGATCTATTGCTGTTTGTGATTTAAGAGTATTCCGTGTAGGTACGTTTACTGTAATATCTAAATTAAAAGAATGAATTAAATTGAGAAACTGCTCTTTTTCGTGGGATTCGCTCAGAAAATCAATATTGAAATCTCCACATACAACAATGGATTTAAAAGAGAGATTACTAATTTTGTTCAGAGTTATCTGTAGATTTTCTAAGAAATTGAAATAATCTAAAGCTCGCTTTGTTGGAGGTCTGTAGATGCAAAGTAAGATAATTTTGAGCGTAGTAAGATGCACGACTGTTATTTCAAAATCTTTTTCAACTGCATATAAATTGAATTCTGACAAGAAGGTAGAATCAATATTATTTCTCACATAAATACACGAACCTCCGTAAGCATTGCCTTTATTTGATTCCCTTACTCTACAATAAGATCCTGCAAGGTAAAAACTAGGATTTTGAGTGTGTTTAGATGATTATGAGATAACCAATGTTCTGTAAAGCAAAGAACATCTATTTGACTGAGATCACTCTCTAATGCTGCCTCGATAAATTCAATTTTATTTGAAAGAGATTGCACATTATGATGCATTATTTGCAGTAGCGTGCATTCCAGGTAAGCTAGGTATGCTGCGCCTACCCTGGAGAAAAGACAGTTAAATGTAATTATTATATTTTGAAATCACCACTTACGCTATAGAGAATTAAGCTTAGTTTGTAAAATTCTGCCAAGTAAGGGTACACTGGCTTGCGTAGGCGCGCGGCCCTTCATTGAGCATACACAGCTGTTGCTGACAAAGACAGAAAGCGGTTGATAGAGACGGAGGTAGTAGGCGCCGCAACCCGGCCCGAACTGAGCATAACGTTGTTCTCCATCTAAATACATTAGGCAGTTCGCGCATGCGCTCATGACTTTCTAGAAGCTCCAATTGGTTGAATGCAGCACGCGGGTAAGCGCCGCCACCCGAGCCCACTGCCGCGGCACGCCGCCCAGGCTGGCTCAGAATTCATCTTGCAGATGTGTTCGCATGTGTACGAGCTGGCACACTGGTATAAGCGCCGCCTGCCACCTAATGCCACGGTCTTCTTCTTGTGGATTTATTTGATCTGTGCGTGGTATTCACACTGTGCATATTATTTTTGAGGGACTGTTATTTTTGTGTGCACTGTCTTTTTGTGCTACATAAGGGTATAATACTGTGCTATGGCAGAAAATATATTAATAATTGAGGATATTAAAAAAATATATTCAGTTGTACTTTTGTGGAGAAAAGTGAATTATTCGTATAGGGAGGCCTGTTCCAGAACATGTCTTTAGTCAGTTCTTTGCGCAAAGAAAAGGGAAGGGAGCATTTCCGCTACTTTAACAACTCAAAATATGAAAACACCTGTTGGTTAATAGGAAACAAGAAACTAATAATTTATCTTGCTGGGCCATGATCAGTGTTTTCCCTTGTTCGTAATGTGAGGAATAAAAAACGCTATAAGAATTTGCAGTCTCTTAAAAACAATCACCAAAATGATCGATAACAGAGTTAGTTGTATGCATTTATTCAGCTGGCCAGTTTTGCAGTGTCAGCATTGAAACTTAAATTGATCAGATGTAACGCAACATAATTACACAGAACGAATAGTTATATTAAAATACCTGATTAACGCGACAATTTTTTTTCAATGCAGGAATTACCTTTCGGAAGGCATCGTAAAAATGAGCTGGTTAGCAAAGGCTGCGTTGATTGAACTTCTAAATTTGTTGAGTATGTTACGACCTTACAACAATACTTAAAATTTGCCAAAACATATAAAAGGCACAGAATTCAAAATGATTTGCCATTACTTTTTGCAATTAGTAATTTCTTGAGTAAATCTATTAAAGAAAACATTTCCATGGCCCAGCATGTTGAAATTGTTTTAGATGAAATATAAATATAGATAAATAAAGATAAAATAGTCATTGATCAGATGCTACATCGTGAGAAAGAGGGCAGTACGAAGGAAGCTTCTTCAGAGTCATGAGTGTTGCCAAAGGAGCACGAATAATAGTGTCTCTTATACGGGATGCAACGTTCATTACGTTCCGAAAGATAAACGAGTATTTACGACGTGTGAAGTGTTCAAAAGGCAGAGGTTGATAATTGACTTTCGGTTCACTGAAAATTGTGGGCGCGTATGGGGAGGACTAGCGTTATTCCAAAAACGTAATAATAATAATAATAATAATAATAATAATAATAATAATAATAATAATAATATCTTTTTGATATTATTTAATTTAAAACATAGAGAACTGAATAAATTTTCGTTTTTTCTTCCAAAACAGGCTCCAAATCGCATTCTTGCTATTTACAGAGCTTACCCAGTCGAATTGGTCACCGCACGCCCCTGATTATTTGAATATTTTGCATGTACCTACACGGATGCTTTTCTGCTGCATCTGACTGTAGTTGCTATTTATTTATCTCATTTTTACCTCGAGTGCGTGGTCGAAGGAAGTATCGTGTCCCAGCAGTGTTAGGAGGTGAGGGAGGGGTTACAGATGTAGGGAAATGAATAATGGGAGAGGTAGTACAAGGATTAGGTTCAGGGGATAAGGTAATTGGGTCCAAAGGGGTTCCGGAGAATGGAAGAGAACTAGGAGATTTAGGTGGGGATGAGTCTTGGGTAGGATACTGCTGGGGTGTAAGGATGTGTTTGGCAAGTTCGCTACCGAGTGCATGTTTTCCGACAAGGTTCAACTGAAGACTATGCCGGGTGAAGTGTTTTTCTGAGAGAAAGTTAAGCTCAAATAATTTAACATGTGTGCCTCTCAGATGCAGTTTTAATTTGTTGTTTGCGTGTCTAATTTCTTTGCACAGTGTTGGTTTGTTGTACCAGAAGGGCAGAGTCGAGATTACAATGTTTGTGTTTTGGGCGGCACGTTGTAGTTTGTCAACATGTTGCTCAGGTGTAAAGTGACCACCCAAATTGATGTCATTCTGCCCTCCTATGATGATGACTGTATCCCGTTTGGTGAGAGTTTTTGTGTGGGTGTCCAATTCACTGATCCCGTCGGCAAACCTCCCGTTAGGTTTAAACACACACATGACAGAGAAATTGGATGGGAGTTTCCCACTGAGCAGGGAGGAGATTTGTCGCCCATGGCTATCTGCTAAAATTAATACCTTTTTGGTGGGCTCAGTGGGAATGTCCTTGTTTACTTGTGGGCCAGGTTGCGCAACTCTACGTGTCTTTGTTTTTTTTGCGCTTGCTAGCCTGTTTGCGTCGGTTTGTGGGTGGACGTGTCGATGATGGGAGGGGGTAGTGAGGATTGGGAAGGCAAGGAAAACCATTGTCATAATCTAACACAGCAAATCTGTTTTGAGTCATGATTGGTTGTGATGATTGTGTTTTTGCTTTCGCGGATGGACGGTTGAAAGTTTGTGCGGTGTTGCCAATTGTTGTCCAACCGTCTGAGTTTTGAACGACCTCTTCGAGCCTTCGGATATGTTCATCTAAATTATTGTTTACGTGTGTGAAGGCTTTCAGAAGGTCGGCTTTGAGAGTGTACAGAGTAGAAAGTGTATAGCGAATAGTAGCGATGTCACGAATGCGTATCAAAATGCGTGGCAAAAATGAGAAAAAATAAATAGATGAGAAATCAGATTATAATGTGTTAAAATGTTTCCTAAATTACCTTTTTAATTTACGTGTATTAAATTACTTAATTTAAGTTACGTATTTATTTAAAAAATAAAAGAAATGTGATTCTAATTAGTGTTTAAATGTTATTGGTTAATTGCGAGTAGAGTTGAGTATGTTTACGATAATAGATCTAAGCTGCAAACTAATAAATACAATTAGATTACTGTTCTTTACCTCTTTAAAGGCCACAAAATTCACCACTTCGATATTCGTGAATTTGAAAACACTAGGTTCAAGTTTTTCCGTTACTGTTATAGACGAAACTTTGAATTTTGGTGTTTGAATACTTTGAATACCAAAAATAATGTCTACCTCCTTACAGATCAAAAATGAAAATACTAAAATACAACATCTCATCACTTCTGAATTAATTATACCACGTCGTAGGAAAGTAACATTCGTTGGCACTTCGACCTAGAGAAAGTTGGACAACACTATAATGAATCCAGGCAACACCTTTAGGGCTGCCAACTATGAAAGTAAGTTCATGTCACATGAAACTTTCCTTGGCAAGAACACGCACACCTTGATAGTATTCTGTCCACGAACTGATATCGTCTACGACATCACCTCAAAATTGGTTTTGTTAGGAGGAACTGAAGGGAACAGCGAAACGTCTGTGAGTTTTGAATGAAATGAAGCAATCAATAAAATTTACTACATTTTATTTTATGTACAAATGATACATAAATAAATTAATGGTGCAAAATATGAACAGTATAATACAGATGTATGAAATTACGATATTTTTCAGACTAGCATTCCTTCGGCAGTGTTACTAATGAACTGTATTATTTAACTTTACACCTTTAAGGACTTACTTGATAAACTAGAAAGTAAAAATAGCTTAAAGTAACTTCATTTTGTTTGTGTTATTACCGATGAAACGGTTTCGTGGCGAATAACCTGTCCTCGAAAGGTGAATTGTCACTGCTAACAAACGTATTCTAAGTATTACACATAAAACATTATCAATAAATAGTTTTGACAAACAAATAGGGGTGTAAAATTTCGCTCAATATCTTGTCAATTCATTCCGAATGTTATGTTCTGAATGTTTAGTGAACTCGAGAAACTAATTTTTCGACAAGAACAGATGAGATTACAATATTTGTCCCTTTTCGTATTTAGCGAAAAATGATATTATTCTCAGAAACCAAGAATATGTTTAAAATAAATATATTCTCACTGGGCGTATTAGTCACGAAGAAAAAGGAGACGCCTGTGTCTATCAATGTTTGGGTGATTTCCAGTCAGGTGTCTGTGGCAAGGGCACCCACTCCTTGATGTCAACCGGCGACCAGACTTTCTTCCACGTCGCCATCCAGACCTTCTGCTGCCGCCATTCGCGCACCCAGCGCGCTTTCCACTCTTGGTGACTACGCCAGAAGCCACCGGGGGAGCCGTCGGAGACCGCCACCTTCACGGTCCTGCGAGGACGGAAAATGGCGTCAGAATAAAGGCTTCGCGTCGACCTTAACTCATTAAACAAACTTTAATAAGATTCTGAATTATTTTAATTTATTATAAGAGTTGCGAATGTAATATATCGAAATAAATACAATTAAAAAATTCCTCCAACACGTGGTGTAGCCAGAATCCCTGTTTTGTGATCCTTCAGGCCGAAAAACCAGTTGGACGCAAAACGTCAGTCAGTCTGTGAATAATGCTATCGCCTAAACCATGCGTAGTATTTTTTCAAAATTGAAGAAACACCTGTCCATCCAGCTTTAGTTGTAGCTTTGAAATTTTGAAATTCATTCTTGAAAATTTGGGGGTGAAATGAAATAAAATCCCCAGTCATTTTCAAAATTTTCTCAAAAATGGCTCCCAATTTTTTCTTTAAATTTCTCGTAAGACAAGAGTAAAATACATTTATAAAAGTGGCGTAGGTCCGACTTTCGGAAATTGTAAAAGTATGATTTTTTTCGGCAACTTCTTACAACTACAAGATAGAGATTTTTCCTTCCTATAAAATTTGTTGTCCATAATTAGTTCTTTTATTTGAGGCGTTACACAGTTTTTTGAAACTTTTAGTAGTTTCTGCGAAATATTGCGTGAAATATGTACAATTTTAAAAAATAACAAAAACAAGATTTTGTTGGAGTCGTAGTTAGACAGCGTTAGAGGCAACAACTACTGCTGCGCTGTCAGCTTATCGATACACTATATCTCCGAACCAAAACACTTCAGTATTAATATTACCTAACAGTGTTATTTAAAGTGCTATCAGTGTTCCAAGCAGTGTACAGCGTTTCTCTGGCCGGCCTGCCGGCTGGCTCAACGTATCCACATGAATAAAGCAGTACCAGCCAACCTCAAGATGAATCCGTCACTTAACCTCCAAGAGCAACCCACGAAGTCGTACGCCGGAGCTGCAAATACTGTGAGTTTTCCATCAAAAGAACAATCTATACTACTGGACGCATGCGAAAATCTAACTGTCAAAGACTATTTAAGTAAATTAACCGAAATTGTTCCCCCCAGTGCCATTACTTTCATATCAAGAATATCCAATAACAGAATATGTGTGTTTCTGAACTCGAAGATCAATGCTGATCTTATAACTAACAAATACCCTACTCTGATCATTAAAAATACCACTGTTAATGTGAGATCCCTAATTAACAAACTCAAGAGAATCATAATATCAAATGTATATCCTTTTATTCCAAACGAGGAAATCACAAATATTTTCAAGAATCATGACATTAAAACTACCTCCAGTATATCCTTCATCAGAGCTGGTCTGTCTGACCCTAACCTCAGTCATATTATGAGCTTCAGAAGGCAAACATTTATCCAATCTGAGGAACTTCACAAACTCCCTCAGTCATCAGTGATTGTACATGAAGGTACACCATATAGAATCTTTTTCTCTGCTGAAAACATTACTTGTTTCAGTTGCAAAATGGAAGGCCATACTGCTAGTAACTGCCCCCAAAATCTCCCCAAAGAGAATTGCCTTCTGGTCACTCCCAATACAAACAAACCAACTATCCCTTCTAATAATATGGTATCATAACTGAAACACCCACTGCCCCCTCCACCAGTGACCCTATGAACTTTCCTCCCCTTCTTAAAAGAAGCCTCCCCAATGAATCCTCTTCCCTATCTGAAGCAACTAATAATGTTAAAGATAATAATCAAGATAATGTTAAAAAAACTAAAAAAAAATTCTTCAAAACAAGAAGAACTGGACCAAGATAGCAATCCTGATAAAACACTTGAAGACATGCTCAGCCCAACTAAAGATCTGTTTGAAATGAATCAAAACTCTTTCCCTCTGTCAGCAAATCAATTACACTTACTACTAGAAAATACTCTGGGCTCTGCTGATCCTCTAACCATAGTAAAGGACTATTCCAATGATATTCCAGCCGTTATAAAAATGCTCAATGACATTTACCCTGTATTAAAGGATAGAATTATCAAAGGCAGAGTCACCAGACTAATAAAAAAACTGCAGAAACACCTACCGGAATCAGACACATCTGAGTCTGAATCCAGTATGGAAACTACCTGACACTAAATTTTTTAATTCAGGTCTCTTAAAAAACACCATTCCCCCTTGCTAAATAAATTTCAAGCAAACAAATGAAGATACTCCAATGGAATATTAATGGATACTATTGTCGTCTTGAGTATCTGCAATTATTATGCAACAATTTTGACCCAGATATCATTTGTTTGCAAGAAACCAATTTTAAGGCTAATCACTCAGCTAATATTAAGAATTATCAATGTTTCTTTAAAAATAGAACCACTGATCATGCTTCTGGTGGAGTAGCCATATATTTAAAAACTTCAATTTTGGCTGACAACCTTATGATAAAATCTGACTTGGAGGCAGTTGCGGTGAAGGTTGTAGCACCTGTTGTATTAATATATGTAACTTATATATCCCTAACAACCATAAACTTGACTACTTGGAGCACAGCGACATCCTAAAACAATTACCAAAACCCATATTGATTCTGGGGGACTTAAACAGTCATCATCCAGTATGGGGCTCATTTAAGACCGACAGAAGAGGTATATTAATAGAAGCATTTGCAGAAGACTCTGACTTGATAATTATAAACACAGGAGGACCCACCCACATCAATCCCAGTAACGGCAAAGTTAGTGCCATTGATATAACAATGGTATCGGCCCCTCTTGCTCCAAAATGCTCATGGAACGTCCTTGAATATCCATACGACAGTGACCATTATCCAATCATTATTGATATTGACTCACCCGGCTCTGGTGACACACCTTTCCCTCCTACCAGCAAGCTGAACTATAACAAAGCTGACTGGACCATGTATCAAGAAATCGTTAGCTCTGCCTCATCTAGTTTTCATCTGGATGAGAATGAATCTGACATCAATCACATAGTCCAAGATTTTACCAACATTATCATAGGAGCTGCATACCAAGCTATTGATTCTTATCAGGTTAAATCTAATAAGAAGAGAGTCCCCTGGTGGAACAACGAATGCCGGGAAGCTATCAAAGCAGCTAAACGTGCCTTCAATAAATTCAAAAGAAGAAGAACTTTAGAGAACAAGACTGCTTACAAGAAAACTAGGTCCCACGCCAGAAGCATTATCAAAGAGTCGAAAAAGAAATCATGGACTAATTATGTATCATCAATCAATATAAACAACAACATGTCTGAATCATGGAAGAAAATAAAGTCCATTCATGGCAATAAAGTAACTAACAACATCCCTTTTTTACAATCTCAGAACAAGATTATTAATAATTCTGCGACAATTGCCAACATGCTCGCTAAAACTTTCCAATCCAATTCTAGTTCAGCGAATTATGATAAAGAATTCTTGAAGGTTAAAAATGTAATTGAAGACTCCTATAACAACTACCTCCAAAACCCATCGGCACGTTCTGACCTACTTAATGTTCCAATAACAATGCAGGAAGTAAACGAAGTTATTAATGTGACAAATAACTCGACACCTGGGCCGGATGGTATCACCAACATCCTCATACGGAATCTTCCTGTAGAAGGCAAGGAAATCCTCCTAAATATTTTTAATTTTGTTTAAAAATAAAACCTTTCCCAATAAATGGAAAACCGCAACTGTTGTCCCCATTCCTAAACCAGGCAAAGCAAGATCCAACCCGATTAACTATCGCCCGATTTCCCTAATTTGTAACCTGAGTAAGATAATTGAAAAGATTATTGACAGACGTTTAAGATGGTTTTTAAACCACTATAACATCATTGAAGATAATCAATTTGGCTTTAGACCTGGGCATTCTACTTACTCACATCTTATTAGCGTGGACACTTACATCACTGAAGCCATCCACAACAAACAACATGTCATTGCCGTCAACCTAGATGTCCAAAAGGCGTACGATATGGTATGGATACCTCGAGTTATATGGATACTTAAAGATATCGGCATTAATGGTAACATTCTTAGTTTTATCATGAATTTTACTAGTGATCGATGTATTCAAGTGCGTGCTAACAACCAGTTATCCGAAATAATCAAGCTGGAGAATGGACTTCCACAAGGATCCACCCTAAGCGTAACTTTATTTTTGATCGCAATTAAGGATGCTGGTCAGTATATCATATCACCTACGATCATTCGCAAGTATGCGGATGATATGATAATCCTCAGCAAAGGAAAGAACCTCGCATCTACGCAGAGAATTACACAAGATGCATTGAACTCAATACATAAATGGTCGCTAAGCTCAGGATTCATAATATCTCCAACCAAGTCCGAATGCATCCTGATATCTAGGCAATATATAGCTGGAGATCTTAATTTAAAAATGGGAGAGGTAACAATAAGAAGAGTCTATTCAACTAGAATCCTTGGTCTTATTTTTGACTGTAAGCATACTTGGAAAGAGCACATTAAAGATCTCATCACTGATGTCAAAAGAAGAACAAATTTACTAAAATGCATGAACTATAACAACTGGGGCGCAGACAAACATACCTTGCTCCTCATTTACAAAGCTATTGTTCGTAGTAAAATCGACTACGGGTGTATAATATATAACAAAGCCAAAAAGAACCTACTCAAAAAATTGGATCCTGTACATAATAGAGCGCTTAGGATATGTACTGGATGTTTCCAGACAACGCCAACAGGTAGCATCCTTATCGAAGCCTCGGAACCAACCCTGCAATTTCGACGGGATTATCTGACTATCAAATATGTAAGCAAAGCCTCCTCATCCAATAACAATATTATACTTAATGATATTAACCCACCAATCAGATCTGCTCCCATCCACCTACAATCATACCCAAAAACCTTTTACGAAAGCACCAAAGATATAATCAAGTCCTACAACCTCCCAAACATATCGGTGGGAAGGTGTAGAACACCTAAATATCCTCCCTGGGTCACACCAAAATTTACTGTCGATTCCTTTCCCTAGAATCTCTCCAACTCTAACTTGAACGACTCCGAAGCTGATCTTATCCTCAACGAGATTCTCAACAAATATCAAGATCACGATGTCATCCACATCCAAGACACGCTGGAAACAGACAGAATGGGCTTATACATCCAATCTCCATGGAAGACCTTTCATATCAAGTTTAGGAACTTTGCAAGTAAAAATAGCGCTTACAATTATGCTTTCCTAATGTCAATGAACCTTGTCAAATCCAACCCAACTAAAAAATGTATTATTTTATCAACATATATACCGAATGGCAGTAAAGTTTCACCCAGTAATTACCTACAATTAATCTTCACTAACCTGCTTGAAATCTGCAAAGAGACAGCTGACATGTGTATTCAACCTGTGGTGGTCCACATTACAAAGAATGTAGAAGCAAGAACTCCGATTAGCAGATCACCCACACCTATGTTGCTTATTGACTTTGAAGAGAAAGTAAACAACAAAATGTCTTACACAATTGAGGATTATGTGAAGTTTACTGGCAAAGTCATGAAAAAGATGTGGTCAAACCAATGGAACAATCTCAAAGCAAGCACAACGCATAAGAATATTGGTGAATTTTTTGCCCTCAAAACTAATGAAAATCTCTCACGTCGTGAACAAATAACTCTTTCACGCATCAGATCAGGCCATACCAAATTTTCCCATAGACATATACTAGAGAAAAATTCCATCCCAGTATGTACCTCTTGCAATTGCCCGCTAAACATTAATCACATCCTCCAGGAATGTCCCCAATTCAATTCTGTGAGACCTCAATTCTTTGATAAGGAAAGATTTAGTGCCATTCTAAGTGATAATACTTACCAAAGTAATGTTTTAAAATTTTGTAATGAAATAGGTATTTCAGGAAATATTTAACTGTATTAGAATAACGTAATTTTCTATTCCTTTTTTGTACTAATTAACAGTTATGTAATTTTCACGTTTAAGTTTTATGTTTTTATATCCATATCATCTCTGTACGGTAACCTCAATTGTAACCTCAATATTGTAAAAACTAAAAATTGACAATGTAAAATATAATGTATTGTGTTTATTTAGTCGCTAATGACCTAGCCGTTGATGCGACTTAAAATAAATTAAAAAAAAAAAGATTTTGTTAAAAATTTCTCAGAATTTTATCTTCAAGCTTTTGGTAGGGATAGCAATATAAGTAATCTGAAAGATACTATAAACGCCATATTGCTTTATTCTTTTGTTTTCTTCAACAATTTAAAAAAATTGACTTCTTCCGCGTCCTTAATACTTACATTAGCGGCGATTTGTTCACATTGTATTTATTAGAACATGTGTTTTAAATAATGGCAATTAAAGTTTCTCGAAAACTCGAAATTTTTTTGTGAAAATGGGCTCATAATTTCGCATTTTCAGAAACACTCAATCGCTGTTCTATCGCATATTTCGGATATGTTTATAAAATTATAAATTGTTGGAAATTGTTAATTCGCTGTATTCTGTTCTGGGGCATCGGAAGATGCTCCCCCTTTAGATTTGCAAAATTTGGAAATTGTTCATAAATTTGCAATTGTTGCAAATTTTTTATTGTCTCATCTGAATGGTGTTTAAACGCGATACAAAATTCCGGAATCCGATTGGTGATATCATATTTCGTTCTCGAGATATGTGTAATTATTTTTAAGAAATTAACATCTTACATAGACCCTATTTGTTTGCACTTAATTCATTCGCTCTATACAAGCATACTGAAAAATTGTTCTCCAATGTCACACTTTTACCTGCCACATACGTTTGAAATGCTCTTGCTTGTAAACAAATTCTGTGGCCACTTTAATTAAGCTAAATTCGTCTTTTTACGGCAAGTATGAGCATAACTTTTATTTTGTTTTATATTCTCTTTTAAGTCCTGCCTTTTGCAAGTCGATATATTTATCAAATAGGAAGGAAATTGATTGGAAACAAATTTTTTTCAAGGTGCATTACGATTGTTTCTGTTTTTCTATCAAACGTTTGCCAACAGAAATTCACTAGGGAACCTCCATAGAAATGTGAAATATCATTGCAAACTCTTAATACATATAAAAAGACTGGCCAAGATTAAACTACCTTATTCGATAGATGACAGATATCTCATCCGCAATGAAATTTCATTGCAAAATTGTATTTGTTTGCATTGTTAATATATTTTTTAAACAATATTAATAATTATATTAAAAACATTTTTTAGATTGGCGAACATTTCAATGAAATTTCGTGAATTCCTAAATGCTTGAAAATAAATACTTCTAAAATTCAATTATTGTAGCGTCTTAAAATATAACAAAGATACGTACTTGGTAAATCGAGTTGTTACTACTAAAAGAAAACAAACTCTAATTCTCTTTGAATTGTATTAACATGTTTTTTTTATGTTTACAGTTTAGTAAAAAACAATGCCGTAGCATTTTGCAGTGAAAATACTTAGAACGAACTTGGTAGTCAATTAATATTACCTTCCCAACACAGACTACATTTCAGTTTCAATCCCAGAAATATCGTCAAAGTTCGAAGGTGGTTTGTTGGACACTACTCTCCACTCTATGAAACTCCCGAAACGAATTTTGCACGACCATCTGTACTGGAAGGACGTAACGGTTGATCAAGAGAAAAAGGGCCATTCAACTTATATAATGTTCAATCGTTTAAAATGTTAAACCAATAAAATCTACTCCTAGGGAAAATATCAAGTAATCAATGTTAGCGATCACCGCTTAACATAGTGTTTACAACTTCGATGTTTTCAACATCCCAATAACCTATAGAAAACGCATGTTTTTCCAGGTTATTATAAAACAAATTCAATAAATATAAGCATTTATTCACGTTATTATTTGTAAAACACTGAAATATCTAAGATGTTTTTTTGATCATGTCTTCATTGGAGATCTGAGATTAAAACGAAAACTGACAAGCAGAGAAAATTAAAGTAATTGTGAGTGATTCATACAGTTGAAATATCAAATGAAAAAAGTTTCTTGCGTCATATAATGCCACCTTGTTTAATAAGCATATAATTACATGTAATAAATATCTTTAAACATGCAAATTAATGAAGATTTTGAAAAGTGAAATTATGGATAAAACGTTGTTTCATCTTCTTACAATACGAAATTAGACAATTATCAAACAAGGCTCTTAAACCGAAATTGATAACCAATTGAATATTGTACTACAATGTTACGATTTGAATGTCATAGAAAGTTAGACACAATTTGTCAAAATTCAAGTGATCTATAATTTCTGTTTAAATTTGACTTCTTGTCCTGCGAAAGATGACACCTGACACTACTTATACTGACAGTTCTTATGCTATGGGTTTGTTCTAATACTACTTGCAGTACGCAAATTATTATCTTTGGTATTAATGAAGGCTAGATATATGCAGGGCTTGATTTCTGCCATCTTTGGTATTAATGAAGGCTAGATATATGCAGGGCTTGATTTCTGCCAGAACGGGACAGAACGTTCAGTTCTGCAGATTTCAATTTCCTATGTTTAAATTTATTTAAAAACAAAGAAATTTGGCAAATTGAAAGAAGGAATAATTTAGAAAAGGTATTGAAAATGTTATGCAATTAATGAAAATCTGAAAGTTGAGAAGATGTCAAGAACTGTCAAGAAGTAAACGATTTCGGTATTACGTCCGGAGGTAATGATGCTCTTTCCAAACACTTAAATACCAAACACTTTAAACGGTCATAATTTTGAAAGGGGTGGACCGGGGCAGCTGATCTCAACTGAAAAATGTTCAATAATATTCCTTTAAAAATATATATTCGGATTCGTCGTATGACCGTCGTCGAGTGAGGACGTGCCGGAGCGCAGGTAGCAAAACGAGGCTTATAGCACGTGTCTGGTGAGCGGCGAGTGCTGAAGCTACAGTGAATTCCAGCAGTTTATTTCTAGGCAAGTAAACTTTCTTTTACTCTCTTTCTTCCAATTTTACTGTCTCTGATATCACAATATCTTACTTCTATATCTCTGGAATTGTGTTATTCTCTAAAGTCTGTTAAATTTTTTTCCCTTGTCTATTAATTTTATCCCTTCTCATTTCTTGTCCGTTTTCTGATAATATATCTTTCTTTCTCTTATTTAGTCTATTTTTTCCCTACTCTACTCTTGTTTTCCTCTCGGTCTATCTTGCTAGCTTCCTAGAACCTAGTGTTTTTGCTCGTTTCAACTCGTACAAACTATAATTTGTTTTAAGTGTGCTTTTATTTATTTTCATTTTTCTAATATTCTTGTCCGTGTTTTCTCGTCATGGGTCAAGCTGCAAAAAACCTCCTCGAGAACAAGAATTTCATCGCTCAAGTGAGCGAATCTGTTGCTGCCCGCATAACGGAGAGCGTCCAAGAGATAAACCAGGGTCTCATCGAGGCGCTTCGGGACGAGCTCTCGAAACTTCGGGAGACCATCGAGCAGCAGAACCGTGTCATTGACGAGCAACGCCAGGAGATCACGGCGCTAAAGATGGCCCACATGGACAAAATGGACGAGCTGGAGCAATATCAGCGGAGAAATTCTCTCCGCTTTTTTGGAATCAGTGAGTCGAACAACGAAAGTACTGACACTAAAGTTATAGAGTTGGCTAAGGATATTGGTGTCAGTCTTACTCTTGATGACATTGATAGGAGCCATAGAGTAGGACCTAAGACTGATGGCAAGTGCCGCCCTATTATAGTGAAATTAGTTTCGTATAGGAAAAGGGCAGACATTTTTAAAAATAAAAGAAAACTTGTAGGTAGTGGAAAAGTTATACGAGAGGACTTAACCTCACGTAGGTTAGAAATACTGAGAAAATGTATTGCAAAATTCCACCTTAAAAATGTATGGTCTTTTGATGGGGCAATATATGTAAATACCACACAAGGGAAAAGACGCATCACCAGAATGTGTGAAGTTGACTCGCTACCTGTAAATGGCGCGTAACTTTAGAATCTGTTTTCAGAAGTCTCTCTTAGATTATTGTTTATTATTTAATTTTTACTTGTAATATTTTAATTTTCTTTTCTTCCTGCCTGTAAAGTACACACTTTCAAATACCATGTCAGAAATTTGGCAACCTGTAGATGACGAAGTCTTGCCGGAAACCGCACCCCTGGACATACCTGCCTGTGGCATTGGCCTCAGTCCGGCGTTAAGCTTGCTACCTACCCCTCGAAGCCCTGCTACACTCTCTGATCTCAATGCGTCCATTTCGCACTTTCCTCGTGAGTTGTCTGTCTTTCACATTAACGCTCAATCTCTAAAGAAACATCACTCAGAAATTTTTCATGTTCTCTCTGAAGCTAGCGCACACGTATTATTAATTAGTGAAACTTTGTTGAAATCTACTGCGCCGTCTGATCTTGTGTCGATCCCTAAATATAAACTCATACGCAATGATAGAAATATAATAAAAATTAATTTAAAAGAGAAATCCGGTGGGGGTGTTGCTATGTTTGTGCGTGATGATATAAATTGTAAAATAATAAAAACATCTACTAGTAACTCACCGAACTTGGAATACATGTTTGTTGATATGGTGATTGGGGGAAAACATTTACTTGTCGGGGTTGTATATTGGCCTCCTAATACGGGACTGTTGTCAGAATTAGAGGAATCACTTTCAGAATTCACAGATAAGTATCAAGATATTATTATAATGGGGGATTTTAATTGTGACTTAAAAAATCCCATCACAAAATCTGCCACTAACTTTATTCATACTTTCAATTCGTATAACTTGCAAATATTAAATCTGAATCCTACTCATAGCTCATCTAAAGCGGAATCGTGGATTGATCACTTGATTGTTTCTGATATTTCCAAAGTATTACTATATGGTCAAGTTCCTGTTCCGGGTATTTCAAACCATGATTTACTCTTTGTTGTATACTCGGCTAAATGTACTAAATACAAAAACAAAACAATCAATTACCGTGATTACAAAAACTTAGATTTTACAGCATTTCAAGTAGACAGTGAACATGCACCTTGGCACCAAGTTTACCAACAATATTCATTAGACTCGAAAGTAAATATGTTTAATGGAATCATAACAAACCTTTTCAACAAGCACGCTCCATGGAAAACTTCTCGTGTCACGCGGCCTGCTGCTCCATGGCTTACAAATGAGATAAAAGTTCATATGAAAGTTAGAAATTCCGCATATAACCGTTTTAAAATTACTAAAACCGATGAAAATGAAAAGGAGTATAAAAAACTTAGAAATTTCGTAAAACAACAAGTCAGAAACGCTAAGATTCGTTATTATCATAATCTTTTCCAAACAAATTCCAGTACGAAGGGAGTATGGGACACCTTGAAAAACTTAGGAATTTGCAAACGTAAGTCAAATGACAGTTCATTAGAAATTCCCCTAGATGACCTAAATGACTATTTTGCTTCCGCTACACATACAATAGACCCTATTATTAAAGAAAAGACACTTCACTGTCTGGAATCACATGCACCTCGCTGTGACGACAGTTTCTATTTCAACAATGTTGACTGCCAAGAAGTCGAAAAAATAGCGAAGGCACTCAAATCAAATTCAAAAGGCTCGGACGATATAACAGCAAAGCAATTAAAATTGGTTTTAAAAGACGCTCTTCCAGCGCTTACTCACATAATAAACTTTTCTTTAACAACCGGATATTTTCCCCAATTGTGGAAACTAGCTTACATTCGTCCCCTCCCGAAATGTTTAAATTCGTTAAATCCTGGTGATTATCGACCTATCAGCATATTACCAACATTATCCAAAGTCCTCGAAAAAGTTGTACGTCAACAAATAAACAAGTATCTCGCCATAAATGATATTCTCAATAATTTTCAATCTGGTTTTAGGGAAGGTAGAAGTACGCAAACGGCTTTGCTACGAGTCACCGAAGACATTCGTCAATCTCTGGATGAAGGCAATATAACAACGCTAACGCTTTTAGATTTTAGCAAGGCCTTTGATTCAGTAGACCATGACGTGCTTCTGGCAAAATGTAAATGTCTCGGTTTTTCTGATTCTACCTTATCGTGGATTTCAAGTTATTTTAGTAATAGACAACAGGTCGTAGTTGTAGAAAATACTTTCTCGTCACCTAAACCAGTTTCACGTGGAGTGCCACAGGGCTCCGTACTTGGTCCACTTTTCTTCCTTATCTATGTAAATGATATACCGTCGGTGCTATCAAGATGCAATCATCATATGTACGCAGATGACTTACAGATCTACGTCAGTGGGAAACCTTCTGAAGTGGCTCATTTAATTAGTAAAACAAATCAGGATTTAGCCTCTTTACATGAATGGTCAGTGAGAAATGGCCTTAAGCTAAATCCATTAAAATCTCAATCAATTATAATTGGCTCCTGTTGGTCCCATAAAGCACTTAAAAATCTAAATATTCCTCATATCGTACTGGATAACACTACTGTTCCTCTATGCTCAGAAGTTAAAAATCTCGGTCTGACGATCGATAAATTCCTAAATTGGGAACCTCATGTTCGGGAGACTTGCCGCAAAGTGTATGCTTCAATGTACTCACTCAAATGTGCTTACAAATGCCTTCCACCAAAAACCAAAGAACTACTAGTAAAATCCCTCTTGCTCCCTCTGCTTGATTACGGTGACATTGTGTACGGTAACATAAAGAAATCAACTGCTGACACTCTCCAAAGAGTTCAAAATGCATGTGTTAGGTTTCAATATAATATCAGAAAGTATGATCATATATCGGGATACTTCAAAGCTAATAACATACTAAACTTGAAAGACCGACGCATGTTTCATAGTTTGTGCCTGTTCTACAAATTATTAAATACGGGTGTACCTACTTACCTCTCTCATAAAATTTCTTACCTTAAAACAAGAAGATTAGAGAAATCTTTGCTATGCAATATTCCTAAAAGCAACACTAACTTTTACAATAAATCTTTCTTAGTAGCAACGACTAGAGAGTGGAATAGCCTTCCAGGAAATGTTAGGAAATGTAAAACACTGCGATCATTCAAAAAACATTTAAATAATATTTTTCTGAGCTGATATTGTATGATGTGAAAGTGTGTACTAAATGTGTTTAAGGTAAATGTAATATTTTATATCGCTGTTATAACAGTTTTTCTCCATTTCTTGTATTTTCTTAAGTTAGTTTTTAAGTGAGCTCAAAATTGTAAGTTAAATGTAATCCTTTTGACAGTGTGGGCTTTTTAACAGTTTTGTTCTTTTCTTTGTTTTCTTAAGTTAGTTCTTAATTTAGTTAACAATAGTATAATTAGTCTAAATTAAGTCTATTATAGGGTTAGAAGGTTTTTTGTATTATGTTCTAGTAACGTCTACTTCATTATTGTTTAATTTTGTCATGGCTCTGACTGAATGCGTCTTTTCCCTTAGTACATGATGTTGAAACCTAAAATCGGCCCTAAGCCGTCGTCCTGGCCGGGTGGTTGTGTGCATTCTCATATTGTTTTTTATGCCTCATGAATGTATTTGAGATTTTTTGTTAACATTTGATACGTATTACTAAATTAATATCTCTCAGAATTTATATTCGGGCACGCCTTTAGAGTTATCCAGAGTCAGTAATGTTTGTTTTTAAAATTATCTTTAATATATTATTTTGTTGCTCAATATTGAAGAGCATGCACACTGCCTTTGTTTTCCCTGGTTTTCCCCGGTCGCTTAAGGCAAATGCTGGGACGTTGTATTCTTGTCGCGTTTGTGAGCCCAGGGGCATGACATATGTAAGCTGAATTATTTACTTATTACTAAATATTATTATTTATTTGTTTTTATTTACTAAATGTATCTCAATTCGTATCTATAAATTTATGTATTACGTGGTTAGGCGGAAGAGCGGGCCTGATGGCCCGAGTCTCGCCACATAAATAAAGTCATTATTATTATTATTATTATTATTATTATTATATATTAATTTCGTGGATGTGGAGTTTTTTGTTTTTTGGCAATTGCCTGTGAAAATTTACTTAATCAAAAGAATAAGCAGTATTTGCATACCTTAATTTGTTAAGGATTAATTTAATGAAAAATAAAACACATTGCCACTAAAACTGCTTTAATATATTTAGAAATGTATAAGAAAGTGCATATAAATCATGGAAGTTGAAAAGTTGATTAGTAAAAAAGTTATAAACAATCAAAGATAAGTATATTTTCACTGCTTGGGTAGCTGAATTTTTCTTCGGCGGAAACGTTTGGCTTTGAGGGAGTCGTATGGCTGTTAGCATTGATAAAAATTATTAGTTTTCTTGGTTTCTAGTCATTTGAAGTATGTAGAATTGACATTATCAAGAAATAACCGTTTTTCAAAAAATTAAATTTGGTCCGTATGCGCGAGTTTCGGCCTTCTTCAGACCACCGCGCGTACCCTCGGACCAGCTCAGAAAAAGCAAAAAACTCAGAATAAACACAATTTCAGATATGACCTCAGAACAAAAACTAGAGGTGAAACAGAATGGCATAGACTTTCTCGTACCAATTTTTTCTAATTTCCTTGGTGTGGTATAGCTTTAAGGTCGTGCTCCATACTCTGGCCAACTACCATCTATCGTCGCCCAATGTACATTTTTTGAGAATTTCTCAACTTTTTGCTTTTCTAGCAGTACAACTGAATCATTCCTTCAAGAATATTAAAGAAGAGTAAAATGTCCTAAATAGAAGTTTTCACCGAAAAAATCTTTGTAGTTTTTTAAGAAAATGGTGATTAAGCATTACTGTAAATAAGAAATTTAAGATCTTTTTCACAGGAATCTTTAGTTTATAAATTTTGAAAATTGAATTTCAAAACATAATTTTTAATATTGAGTTTTCGAAAAACTTCAACTGAAGTCATTTGAAACGCTTCCACTCACAAATGTAATAATGCATACAAAATGATGGAAATATCCATATTATCGGCGAGAGGGGTATTTGAAGAATATTACATGTAATTTTGGGAAAAACATATGAATACACCTAAACGAACTTAACGTCATAACATACAGTGCAATTAGCACTATACATTGAAAACATTTGAAGAAAAAAATTTGGAGCCAGTTTTCAGAAAATGGCGTTTGAGCTTTTCTGAACATACCGAATTTTGTGCTCATTTTTACAGAAAACTGTTGAGTATTCGAGAAACTTTATTTCACATTATTTAAAGCACATGTGCTCATAAATACAATAATGTGAAGAAAATGCCTTTAATTTAAGTTTTACAGACGTGAGAGAAGAGTAAAAAAATTTCATTTTTGAATTTTTTGAAAAACGAAAGAATACAGCAATATTGTGTTTATGTCACGGTATAAGGCTCGTTTGGTACTAACCTTACTAAAAATTTAAAGAAATAAATTTGGTGCCGTTTTTGAGAAAATCTTATTCTTGTTATTTTTTAAAATTGCTAATATTGACTCACTACTGAAATTTCCAAAAAATCTACATGACCTAATTGAAATAACTATTTATGCACAACAAATTTCATTTGAAGGAAAACACCATGTCTTCAATTTTGTAGTTGTAGGAAGACGCTGGAGAAATTTCAAACTCTTGTAATTTTTCGAAAATTCAGAGTTAACCCTGAATGTTCTGACCTATGCCACCTTTATAAATGTATTTTGCTCTTATTTTACAAGAAATTTAAAGAAAAAAATTTGAGCCGTTTTTGAGAAAATTTTGAAAATGTTCCTAGGGCTTCATGTAATGTACCCCATAATATTAAAGAATGTTTTTCAAAATTTCAAAGCTTTAAGTAGAGCCAGATACACAACGGATTCTTGAATTTGGAGAAGATCGTACGAATGGTTTAGGCGCTAGGAGTGTTCACAGACGGACAGACACAGACAAGCACAGACAGACACAGACGACAGACAGACAGACGAACAAACTGGCGGACGTTTTGCTTCCAATTGGTTTTTTGCATCAAGTATTCACAAAACAGGGATTCTGGCTACACCACGTGTTAGAGGATTTCTTCTCATAATTTAGCAATTGGTTCCAGAGCCACCAGAGCCCGGCAATCATTTTTTTTCGCCGAAAAGCCGCCGTTTTTTTTCTTGCAGCATTACCTAACTTTCTCTATACTACGTATATTACTCCATATATAAGTACGTATACGAGAAAGTACATATTGAATTAACCGTTTTAATTTTTCAATTAAGTTGGTTGTCTCTATGGCTCTAATAATGGAAGCCAATAAATAAATTAATGAATTTTAAACAATAATTGAACACAAAATCACTTGTAAATTCAATAAAACACGCTCACGAAATTGTATTCCAAAAAATTCAATTAAGTTTAAACTATTTGGAACTGCAATATTTCGTTTTCATTTCTTTGACCTCAATTTGGATAAGACAACATAAAATGAAGTTATTGCAATACAAACAAGTTTCTATTTTATAGGATCATAAATTAAATTCATTTGATTTCAAACATCTACTTACTTTTTTCCAGAATCTTCTATGGCTATCACTGTCATTATACATACAGTAAGCCAAATCAGCAACAATTCCTGGAATAAGAAAACCATACTTCAATCGAAATAATACACTAGGTCATTACATTTCTGTAAGTTACAAATATTAAGTGGAAATTGAACATCCAAAAAAGAAAGAAACAAAACGAAGAAAAAGAAAGAAAGAAAGAAGTAACGTTCCTCTAGGAGGCTAAAAGTTCGAGTGAAAATAGAAGCAATGCTTCCACTAGGTTTCATTTATTGTCAAGAAATCTACAGTTTCGTCTGCATCGTGGGCAGGAGCTTGGAGCAAGGTGCACCCAAGTATGCAATACACCAAGGCTTTAGATTCAAATCTCACGTTCCGTTGTTTTGTTGAACAAATGTTCAAATATAAGAATTTGCATTTGCACAAAAATGTGTAATTCAGAAAATCCTGTTTTTAAATCATACCTGTTTTCTATACATCCTGAGTTCGTGTAAAATATGTGTCACATCCAACGAGATAGAAATCTGTAATTCAAGTTCGTTGATTACATCTGAACACGATTCCTTCCCCTAAATCTTTTATTTCATGTAACAAATGTGTGAGTGCGAGGAGTAACGGATTAATCGGTATTAGTAGTATAGTACATTTTTATTGGCATTAAAACATGTTTACAGAACCAAAACACACATTGAACTAGAGGTGCTACAGAATGGCACAGATTTTCTCGTAGAAAATTATTTCTAATTACCATGGTGTGGTCTGGCTTTAAGGTTTTGCTCCACTCTCTACCCAACTGCTATCTATCGTCACCCAGAACACATTTTGTGACATTTTCTCAACTTCTTCCTTTCCTAATAGTAGAACTGAAATAATCCTTCAAGAATTTTAAAAAAGAGTAAAATATCGTCCTAGATAGAAAGTTTCATTGAGAAATTTGAAGCCGTGTTTAAGAAAATGATGTTTAAGCATTACTGTAAATGCCAAATTTGAAGTTCTTTTTCAATGCAATCTATTGAGTTTTCGAAAAACTTCATTTGAAGTCATTTGGAGCACTTCCATTCACAAACGTAATAATGTATAGAAATCGATGGAAATGTGCATATTAACGGCGTGAGAGATATTAAAAAAAATACATTTGCGTAATTTTTCGAAAAAAATGAATACACCAAAATGAACTTTACGTCACATTAAAAATTCAATCATTAAAAATTCATTCGAAAAGTTTGAAGAAAAAATTTGGGGCCATTTTTGACAAAATGGCATGTGAGCGTTTATGAAAATGTGGAATTTTGAGCTCGTTTCCACAAAAAAAACTGCTGAGTTTTCCAGACACTTTATTTGACATTATTTAAAGCACATGTATTCATTAAGAAAATCCTGTAAATAAATCGCCTCTAATGTATTACCGCAGCGAGCGACGAGTAAAAAAATTACATTTGATGACAATTTTTGAAAAAGCAAACGAAGAGAACAATATGACGTTTATGTCATCGTATACGGTTCGTTTGTCAATAACCATACCAAAAATTTAAAGAAAAATTTGGAACCTTTTTGAAAAAATTGTTTTTGCTATTTTTTAAAATTGCAAATCTTGCACTCACTATTGTGCGAAAACTACTACAATTTTCAAAGAAATCTACGTAAGAAATATTTATGGACAACAAATTTCATTTAAAGGAAAAATCTCTGTCTTCAATTTTATAGTTGAAGGAAGACGTCGAAAAACTTTTGCAATTTCCTAAAATTCAGGGTTAACCGTGAAAATGGGAGCTTTGCCACATTTATAAGTGTATTTAATTATATTCTTATGAGAAATTTAGAGAAACAATTTGGAGCCGTTTTTGAGAAAATTTTGAAAATGTCCGTGGGGATTCATGTAAAGTACCCCCAAATTTTAAAGAGTGTTTTTCAAAATTTCAAAGCATCAACTAGATCTAGATATACAGGGGGTTCTTGCGTTTGAAGAAGATCGTACGAATGGTTTAGGCGCTAGGAGTGTTCACAGACGGACAGACGGACTGACACACGGACAGACAAACAGACAGACGGACGTTTTCCTTCCAATTGGGTTTTCGGCATCAAGGACCCACAAAACAGGGACTCTGGCTGCACCACGTTTTAGAGGATTTTTTCTCTTAATTTAACAACTGGTTTTATGCACTTTTTCGCCACCGGAGACCGGCAATGAATTTTTTCCGCCGAAAACCCGCCGTTTTTACGCACAGCATTACATAACTTTCTCTATACTACGTATATTACTCTGTATATACGTGTACGTATACGAGAAAGAAAAAAATAAAATTAAAAAAACACGACAATTGTGAAAATAAAGAAAACAATAAATTACATAACGAATGAGAAGAAGCTACCAAGAAGGGAACAAAAAATGTTCGCATAAAAATGTAAGTAACTGATATAAAATTAATTTGTTTTGTTAATCTTGAAAATAAAAATGTCTATAATTGGGAAAATACATTTGTATAAAACCGATAACAATGAATAACTAGAGGTTTTACATAATGGAAAAGACTTTCTCGAATCGAATTTTTGTAATTTCCTTGGTGTAGTCTAGCTTTAAGGTTGTGCTCCATTCCCTGGCCAGCTACCATCTATCTCCGCTCAATGTACCCTTTCCCTCAGATAAAGGGGCCGGCAAAATTCTATCTTCCACACCGCGACGACAAACTTGGACACCCCTCGGCCTGGAGGAGGGCAGGGGGAGGGACGCATTGACCAATCGCTAACAGGTAGAACCACAGTTGTCTGTGATTGGTACAACAACAAAATGATCAGTTTCCCCAAATACTTTCAGTATTACGTTGCGTAGTTAAAACTTACTTAAGTTTTTTTCCGTTTCTAATAGAAAGGTCATCCAAAAATCCATCATCCAGCCCAAGACTGATCCAGTTTAAGATGCATTCCTATGAACATTGTCTAGATTTTGAATATTTACACTTTATAATTCGTTTATATATCTATGGTCTTTAGTCAATTAGTCATATATTGAAAAGAGCGAGGATTCCACTGTACACCTGTCACACACTATGATTCACTACATTTTGTTACTCTTTTGGTGATTCATACTAAAGTACCTCCGTTTCGTTATAAAATGTTTTTAAAGCTTGCAATGTTTGTCAGTTTTATTTTCTCGCTTACTAAGTATGCAGTATAGAGAAAGTTATGACTGGCTGCGGCGAATCACGGCGATTGTTCGGCACAAAAATCGTTTTGTAGGTCCCTGATACCAAAACAGTGGGTAATTCTTGCTCTAACGAGTAGTAAATAACTTTCTCACATTGTGCAGTCGGAATCCAGATTGTGAAGGTCCTTGGTATTGAAAAATTTATTTACGATTAAACATATGTCCGTCCGTAAACAACAGCAGCTAAAAATTTTTCATCAAAACAGATATTCCCCAATCGATCAGACTGTCGCGACTTCTTGAATTTGAAGCGAATATTTTGGTTTTGGTGGGTATTTAACATGAAGCCCAAAAGACATTTTCAAAATTTTTCTCACAAATGGCTATACAATTTTTCTTTGATTATTCTCAGATGAAGCAAAGTATGCTGATAAACATAGTGTAGGTCCGATTATCGTTTAATTTTCTTAAAAGTTCCAAAATTGCAAAAGTAATTTGTCAGCGCCTTCCTACAATAATCAGAATGAAGATCTTTCTTTTTAATGAAATTTATTCTTCAAAATTAGATCTTTAAATAGGGACATGTACAATTTTTTTTTCAAATATGAGTAGGCCTAGTTTTCACGTAATTTTGCGTGAAATGCGATTTTAAAAACAAGATTTTCACAAAAAACTGATCACATTTTTTATTTTGACTTTTTAAGTAGATAGAGCTGAAGGCGCTATATAATATGACAAACATTAATTGTACACAATCTTTAAATTTTTCAAAAAATACACAAATATATTAAGTATCATTATAACTTATGTAATCGTTGCAAATAATGCGAGAAAGTGTGATGTTGCGAATCCGTATTCTTTATGTAGGACTCGGTAAGGATATGATTGTATACAAGTACCACATTGTATCGAAAAACGAAGTTATATTACGGGAATGTATTCGTAATCACGAATTAAGACATCAAATAATTCACGTAATAAGCATTCACGTAATTCGTATAATTAAGACATCAAATATCAATATATCAAATATGTTTCTTCCACAATCGATTTAAGACCAGATTTATTCTCAATCAAGTAAGCAACGTAATACTGAAAGTATTTGGGGAAAACTGATCATTTAGGAAAATATTAGGAAAGGACCTATCACTGCGAAAGTTAAACAAATTGGAAAATAATTACATCTAATTTTAAATGTTTATTTCTGTTTCAAAAGTACTGATTTCCTAGTGTCGGCAATTTTCATTACTATAGTAAAAGACGTTAACTTCCACGTAAGCAAAAAAGATATTCTATCACATTTCAATAATATTTGTAAAACACGTCTAAATATGATCTTAACTTCTAGCGTTTTCCATTCGTAGCACTGAAACCCACCCTAGTGCAGGGCAAAAACGTCATCGCTCCGCAACAGCGTTGCCCCACACGCGTGATGGACAGCTACCAATGAAACGGATTCCGGAACTGAGTCAGTGCGTGTGCAGTGAGATTATAGATAGCTGTTCTTGGTCTGTCACGCTGATGGAACTGGAAAAATAATAATTTTGAATTCTGATCATTGTTATAATTTTATGAAGTATTTTGGTAATTCTTACTTCTTAATTCGTAAATTATTAACGTGTGACTTCTTTATTTAAAAACTACGAAAACTTCAAATGCCTGTGTCGAAATTTCATTTTTCGCGATTTGCCAGTGATTGATATAGTACACAAGATTTTGAACCGAAAGGCTTCTGCAGAATTGTTTGGTTATTGAAAACCATAAAAATATTAACATGAACATTTCCGCTGGTATATGGATGGGCGTGTGAGAAACATTTCTTGGTACATATATTTGAATGATTTTGTAAGGGTCACTATTTTTATTTTCACTTTATTAGCGTTTCGAAATTGAGACGTACCTAAAACACTTTAGTTTCTAAATAGCACTGGATTTGTTAACATGAAGTTATTCAAGGTTAAATTTTAGTAAAACAAACTAATTTTCCGAACTTCGCGGGTCACAAGAATTATTTTAAGACATTTTTTGCAAAACCTAATATACTTCATCATTCGAAATATCTCTATGTGACAGTAGATCCTAAATTGCCTTCACAATTTCACCACGAATCCAAATCAGCATGGATAACTTCCGTACCTAACCTCACAATGGCCCGGTGTACAGGAGTGCACTAAACTGCACTGACGCCCCGAGTGCGCCCTGGTTCCGTGCCATTGTGTGAATGGAATATGCGCTTCTTTGGACTGATGCGCCCTAGCGATCGAATGGAACACGAGAGCTGCCATGTGTGCGCACCAATGCGGCGAATGGAAAACGCTATAACTTTTTTAACTTCTACTCTAGCTTTCCTACAAAACCGACTTCTTTTTCAAGGTAGGAAAATAGGTGTGGTATAGTACGCACTAGTTTATGTACCTTTCATCTTATCGTTAGCCTTCCTGGTGGTATGCTTCAGTTGATACCATCTTGACAAGCACTAGCATATTATCTATGTTCTGCTGTTATATTTACCTCACTCATTTCTTCTTCGGGGCATATACTCAATTGTTCGTCGCATTCTGGACTCACATTCTCATTCCTTACTCGATCCATTTTTGACTTATCAATAATTGTTGCCCACTCACCCATTTTCGTTCTATAATTTGCTGTGAAGTCGCTTTATCGTTTCTACATTATAGACAAACATAGGCATGATTTCGGATTTATAAATTATTACATTAGGTACCTTCTTTAGGAACATATCAAATGAAATTGTATTAACGACACAGAGGGAACACAAACAATACGTGCAAACTTCTCTTTGTGACCATTACAAATAATTCGCAGAACTTGCAAAAGTGATGGCAGAGGAGTTTAGCACGCAGCTACTGGCCTGACATTGACATATGTCACCATTCATAGAGTTACTGCAAGCTATTGAAAGAGTTCTGAGGAAGCACATGTCGTTTATTAAAGTTATTTGAGTCCCTATATTTCTGCAACCCCTTGTTTTCAGTAGAAAATCTAGCACATAAACTACTTTTTAAAAATCACCTACTTTATATTTCTTATCATAAATGTTGAGTAATACGAGTAATCGTATATTAACGCTTGTAATCTTGAACTTGTAATATTCAATGAAACTTGTAATATTCAATGAACTTGTAATATTCAGTATCTCAAAACTTTGAAGTCTCGTCACGACATAAGTAACATCCTATACATGCAAATGATCATTATGTAACGCACATGTAAAAATTATTATCGTGTCCCTATAAAGTTATCTGATAGCTGAATTAAGCCGTTGTTTGTTGTGTCTGACCCGAGCGCAGACCGGCAGGTTCTAGGTTTAAGTACTGGCTGGTGGGAGGATTTTCGACACTAGCAATTCAGTCGCAGTCTGGAGGAGAATTCTAGTGGCCGGCTGCTCTCATTACTAGTTGTCCGTAGTTTCTCCGATCAATACCAAGCGAATGCCCCTAACAGGTCGAGGATCGCGCGGGATTTTTCCTTCCTCTTCCTTTTCTTTTCCTCAACCCTTACTCATACATACTTCCTTATACTTACACTTACATGCAATACCCTACCATACACACCGAGAGACCGGTCGGGAGCTTAGAGCTTGTCCCGGCTGGGGCGGTGCTGGTGGGAGATACCTGATGAAGGAAACCCCGTTAGCCGATGGTAGGTCAGAGACAGATCTCACCATCCAGCGGGAGGACCACCACCCCCTCTCGAGGAAAAACCACATGCACTACATATACGGGACTAATGACCTTAGCAGTTGACGCGCTCGGAATCACTAATAAATCAATCAATCAATCAATCCGAGCGCAGAATAATTTGCGTGGTCACCGTGTGTGCGTGTGTAAAAATCTCCTGTTTTCTTTGTTCACAAATTCCGAAATTCTTAATAGAACTGACAGTATTAAAGCTTCAAAAGAAGACATAAATTCTCACATTGATATTTTTACACCAACATAAACGTTCAAAAACTGCATCGCAGATTTTATTCGAGCCAAAAAATAATTCAACCCTGACCTAAAGTGGAAAACATTATCACAGCGCAAACAAGTTAATTCTAGTCAAAAAGTAAATTCTAGGAAAAGAAGTGGACTCACCCAGCCCTTCATAGGAGCAACGTTTTCTCGTCTCTTACCGCACGTGTGAGCTGCGAAGGCGGTCGACGCGGCGCCGAGCAGCGATTCTAGCGTGTGCGGGCGACTTCTGCACGCTATATAGCCGCGCCAAGCCTCCATTTGCGCCAAGGGCTTTCGCGGGCAGTGAAACTTCCTGGCAGAGCGAGACGCGGCCACATGTTCCTCGCGGGCCGACAGCCCCGCACCTCCCTGCCTGCCCTGCCCCGCCCCTCCTCGCCTCGTCGCGCATTAATAAGTGCGCCACACCGCTATCGTAGAGGCGCGGTGCATTTTAAGCGCAGAGACACTTCGCAATCGCACGAAGGCGAAGCACCGCTAATGGTGATGCATTAGAACGAGAACCGTCGAAAGCATCATGGGTCGAAATCGCTTGCTTCACGGACTATCTGAATCAACCGCGCATTGATTCATTGATTGATTGGTATTGAGCAACTGCTTTGATTATTACTGCTGTTAGTGCAGCGAATTTTTTATGTCGAGAGATTGCAATAATGTCAATTATATGTATAATATTTTATGACAAATAAATGATATTAATAACGGACTAAGAACTAGCTTGCAAAATATCTTTATATAACTACTGCAAAGAGTGTTAAGGAATAAATAGTGTGGGCTGGCAAATTAATGATTCTCATTCTCAATTTTTACTTTTTTGTCTTACGAATTCTTCCTAAGAATGAGTCATGTAATCTTGCGCCGGAAAATAAATCGTTCACCAGAAAAACTCTTATAGCCACACTCTGGTAACAAACAAGTGGATAAATCCTGTTGCTAAATTTAGAAAAAAAAATCCTGGAACGCGCGGTATAGCCAAAATCCATGTCATGTTAGTTCCTGATTCCGAAAAGTCAATTGACGGTGAAACGTTCACCTTTCTGTCCGTCTGTGGCTAATGCTAGCGCCTAAACCGTTCAACCGTTCAGCCACGTCCATTCACCATCCATATTTCAGACTATTACCGCCTCCTGAACTAGCCGGCAACTTGACTCAGATAAAAAGGGTAAAGTACTAAGTAATTCACGCGAAATCTGGCACCTCCGACGTGCAGTCGACGGCGACTCGAAGAACGCGTGCCGTCGCAATACATTATTGAATTTGTGAGTGGAAGTGATTCAAATGACATTAAATGAACTCTTTTCGAAATCTCAATAGATTCCTGTGTGAAAAGTGTTTTAAATTTCGCATTAAAGTAATGCCTAATCGCCATTTTCTAAAAAGCTGCCAGACATTTTTCAAAGAAAATTTCTATTTAGGATTTTTCTATTTAGAGATTTAGGATTTAGGAAATTTCTATTTAGAGTCTTTTTACTCTTCTTTAATATTCTTGAAGTAATATGTCGGTTCTACTATTACGAAACCGAAAAGTTGAGAAAATGACAAACAAATTTTGGGCGACGATAGGTGGCAGCTGGTGAGAATGGAGAGCCAGTCCACACCAAGGAAATTAGAAAACTTTACTACGAGAAAGTTTCTGCCATTGTGTAGCACCTCTACCTTATTTTCTGGCTGCCGCTTGCTCAGTGAAGAGAAATTTGTGTAATTCTGTAAATTTGTGTAATGAAAAACGGCGAATTTTCGGCAGAAAAACTTATTGCCGAATCACATGCGAGCCTCCGCCATTGCTTGTAAATTATCTCTTCGGGCGCAAAATCTTATAAGTAAAATCACGACGTGGCACTGAAGCTTTTTGATTGAAACTTATGGCGCAGTGGTAACGCTGAGTGAGAACTTAGCACAGGTAAGTATGAATTTTCAGAGCAGTCTAGCAATATCGCTACCGTAAAAGCATTTAATGTGGAATTTAAACGATCTAAGAGTCAACTGGTTAAATTTGAATCGGCATTGCTTTTAGTCCCTAACCTGAGGAATATTGAACAGCGACATTGTGGATTCAGTTTATATTTTTAGTACTACTTCTTCTACATTTTAAAAATGCCAAAAGAAAATCTCTGACATGAGTGGATGTCTAAAGCACTTCACAGAAGAATTTGAACACTTTTTTTACACGAGGAAAACACTTCTTTGCCAGTTATGCAAAACAAATGTGGCAAGTGCTCAGTGATTTCAAATCTTTCAACATACGGACATTCACGTCGCGTCATCAAACACGAATTTCGAAAATACTTATCCAAACCCCAAAACAGTTTTTATTGATTGCCACAGCGTCAGAAATTTAACTTTTGAATTCATTTGTGTTGTGTTAAGATTTGTGCCGACATTTCCTTTTGGAAAGTTAAGTAATCTAATACTACGTGAATTTCTGTAAAAATATCCACATGAAACAATTCCATACAGATCTACAATAAGAAAGACTATTGGAAACAATGAATTCCATTCATTATTTGGAAATAATGGATTCCATTTATGGGAAATTGGCGATGGTCCCATCTGAGTATCAACTGATGAAAAAACTGACATGCAAGGAAATCATAATCAGAATATTGGAATAGGTTTAATGAATACTTAAAAGTGTAAGTCTATTTTGATAACTTGTGAAGTGTTACCCAAATGCAACCATCAAACTACTGCAAAACTGTTACTCACACAATGGGATTTTTGTAGTCTCATGGTGTTAAAACACAGTAATGTCATTCTTTTTATACTAATGCAGCGCCGTACGTGTGCAAGGCAGCGGCAGCCCTGCAGGTATATCCAAAATGACTACTCCTAACCTGACTTGCACCCTTTCCCCCACAAAAATTGGCAGGCAAAATTCTATCTTCCCAACCGCGCCGACAAACTTGGACATCCCGCGGACAGGGGGAGGGCAGGAAGAGGGCCGCGTTGATCATTCGCTAGAAGGTAGAATCACAGTTGTCTGCGATTGGTGCAACATCCCAAGGGGTTGAAAGGACGCTGTCTACGGGAGAGGGGGCTAGTTCGTTTACGTACGAGGCGGAAATATCGTCATATTTCCCAGCCGAAGGAGAGATTTTGTCTGCGCGTACGTCACGACGAAAAAATATTTCTGAGAGGAGATTTCCGTACACAATCATTGTCCATAGACCAGTAAATATTTATCATTTTAGCAACAATTATTCTAACTTTTAGTAATCGATTTGTAACTCCTGTCAATCTGCTATTTTGAAATGTTCATTTCAGGCACAATTTGCAAAGCCATCCCGGCCGTTCTAACGCATATTTCGAATTTGTTTATAAAATTATAAATTGTTGCAAATTGTTAATTAGCTGCTTGCGGTTCTGGGACATCGGGACACGCTCTCCCCTTTAGATTTGCAAAATTTAGAAATTGTTTATAAATTTGCAATTGTTGCAATTTTTATTGTCTCAATTGAATGGCGTTTAAACGTGATACAAAATTTCGGAATCCGATCGGTGCGTTCATATTTCGTTCCGAGATTTGTGTAATTGTTTATAAGAAATTAACATCTTACATAGACCCCATTTGTTTGCGCTTAATTCATTCGCTCTATACAAGTATAAGAAACAGTTCTCCAAACTGAAAAAACAGTTCTCCAATGACGCGCTTTTGCCTGCCACAACGCTTGAAATGCACTTGCTTGTAAACAAATTCGATGGCCAATTTAATTATGCTAAATTCGTATTTTTACGGGGAGTATGAGCATAACTTTTATTTTGTTTTTATATTCTCCTTTAAGTTCTGCAATTTTCTAGTCGATTTATTTATCAAATAGGAATTAAATTGATTATAGACAATTTGTTTTTCAAGGTGCACTACGCCGAAACGATTGTTTCTGTTTTTATATTAAAGGGATGTTGAGCAACCGAATAGCTCTATTATTAATTTTTTTAAAGTCTCCTGTTAAATCCGAGAGTCAGAAACTATTTGTTCCTCTTGTTTTAACCATTACCATTAAAAAAATAGGGAAACATACTATTAGCTGTTTGCTGTAAACTGCAGTGGATTGGATGAATGCAATGTTAAGGTTTTCAAATACAGAAATATTGAATTTTGTGTGTTGAAAGATCACATGAGTAGAATGACACATCACAAAATACTACTTCATTTACACATGTGTAGAAATATCTAAATGAACGTATATAAACTTTAATTTAATATTATCAATTCAATTTATTATTCAATAATTCAGGATCGTCTTCCTAAAACAGTTAATTTGATGTCTATAATATACGAATGCGAGTACATATGAAATCGCGTTACATTCTCGCTTCCTGTAGATTAGTAAGTGCATGCAAACAGAGTTTTTGTTACAAAATTAAACATCGCTAGCGGACCTCCTAAGTATCAATGCGAAGTTTAAAATATTTGTTCTTCATAAATTCAGTAAAATTGCACATATTTTAAAATTCTAACTTTAACCAACAGAAATTCTTTAGGGAACCTCCATTGCAATGTGAAATATCATTGCAAACTCTTAATACATATAAAAAGACTGGCCAAGATTAATCTACCTTATTCGATAGATGACAGATATCTCATCCGCAATGAAATTTCATTGCAAAATTGTATTTGTTTGCATTGTTAATACATATTTTTAAACAATATTAATAATTATTTTTAAAACATTTTTTAGATTGGCGAAAATTTCAATGAAATTTCGTGAATTCCTAAATGCTTGAAAATAAATACTTCTAAAATTCAATTATTATAGCATCTCAAAATGTAACAAAGATACGTGCTAGGTAAAACGAGTTGTTACTAATTAAATAAAACAAAAAAACTTGTTAAAACAATTCAAAGAGATTTAGCGTTTACGTTTACAGTTTAGTAAATGTCAATGACGTAGCATTTTCCAGTGAAAATACTGAGAACGAACTTGGTGGTCAAGTTATATTATCTTCCCAACACAGACTACATTTCAGTTTCAATCCCACAAATATCGTCAGAGTTCAAAGGTGGTTTCTTGGACGCTACTCTCCACTCTATGAAACTCCCGAAACCTTGAATTTTGCACGACCATCTGTACTGGAAGTACGGGCAAATTTTTTTATTGTCTCATTTGAATGGCGATTAAACGCGATTCAAAATTCCGGAATCCAATCGGGGCTATCATATTTCGTTCTTAAGAAGGCACCGAAAAAAATCAAACTTTTACAATTATAAAAAAATCGGGGTTCACAGTGAAAATAGAACCTATGCCACCTTTATAAGCGTGGCGTATATACTCTATCCTTAAGAAATTTAAAGAAAAAATGTGGAGACATTTCTGGGAAACTTTTTCAACAGGACCCTGGGGCTCCATGTAAAGTACCCCCAAACTTTAATGAAGATTTATCAAAATAGCAGAGCTTCAACTCAGGCCAGATAGACAGGGGTTTCTTCAATTTGGAAAAAATCCTACACATGGTTTAGACACTAGTGTTTTTCACATACACCAGTCAGACAGGCAGACGGATAAACGAACACATGGACGGACGTTTTGAAACTAACACTTTTTCGGTATCAGAGGACCCCAAAACGTGTATTTCCGTTGAAATATCGAAATCGATTTTCCGCAGCATTACATAACTTTCTTTATACTACTGAAGTTCTCGAAAAACTTCATTCGAAATAATTTGAAAATTTTCCACTCGCAAACAGAATATTGTTTCATTTGTGTGAAAAATTGTTTCATTTGTGTGAAGTTGATTAGAATTTAATTTATGTGCTTGATGACATACATTCTTGAAACACAATTGTACCTTTCACTTCATGGGAGTGAGAAAATACAATATTTTAAAATTGAGATTCGAAAAAAAATCAACCAACAGTGAACATATTCTCAATGCAGGAGCTTTTACAATGTGTTGCATTCAACATGCAAGGAGCTGAATTTAATGTCACATACATTGATACTGTGAAAACTGCTAATCATGTTCCAAATTTGACACAAGAAAGTAATTACGTTTGTCAATAAGGAAGGAGCCTGAAAATTGAAAAATTCTGAAAGGAAATAGTAACCAATTACCAGAGCAAATCCAATAAGTTTTAATTCAAATTTCCCTGAACAGAAGCCTTCAGGATTCAATAATGAAACCGAGGTGAAATCCTTGGACAAGAATAAAATTATAAATCTACTCAAATTTAGTTTTTCTGAAGCCAAATCAATTTAAACATATTTTAAAACAAACATATAGAAATATTTATATATACATATGTTTATATATACATATATTTATATATACATTGAAATGTCGCCACATACCTAATACCCTTTCTCTTAATGCCTCTGGGCGCACAATGCAACCGATTTCTCTTATATCCACCCCATTTGCCTATTGCTCAGTCGCCCGTACCTCGGCTTAGCTCACTACAATCTTACCTGGGCGTGAATCGCGTCCTCATTCCATACGGACTTGAGACGGGATACCTCACATTCGCGCCTGGGTCAATCTCTATAGAACTACTAAGAAACAACACACATATTCGAGGCAATCATAAGCCGTACTAAATGCTCATTTGTTTATTGCAAGCAAATTTTAACACATTGTTGGTCTACAATCCGACAACTTTCTTTTTTCTCAAAACACCCGCCCATCACGGTACAACATGTTAGAAATTCATACTTCCATCGTTTGCGAACGTCTTTTCTTTCTTAATCCCCCACGTTATAAATGTAAATATTGAAATAATTCAAGTCCCGTACAAATTCCCCCGTGCCGTGACTAATTTTGCCCTAATCCAAATCTTCTGTTTTATAATTCCAGAAAGTTTGACGTTAATCCGTCCAAGCGTTCTTGAAATATTCAATAAAAACTGAGTTTCTTTTCACAACAATGGGTGCCATGTTCTTCGTTCTTAATGTGTTACATACAATTCATACACTTTCTGATATTTCTTGAACCCGTGGCTCGAATTACTTGATTTTTGCTTTAAACTGTTTCAAAAATCGGGTTCTACCCAATGTTTATGTTGCCCATTTCCGCCCTTTACGTTTTCTTTGCATACTTAATTTCTCTTTGACCAATAGAGTTCTGTTCCTTTTATATTTTTCACGTTTTGGGTCTTGCAAATCATTACATCTCCCCCCGCCTAAGATGTTACTCAGTCTATGACACAATTGTACTGAGTTGACATCTACCACTATTATCTCGTTGAGAAGTCTACACTTCGTTCATTGTCAGCGCGAACCTGCACATGCTATTTCTCGCACTCTCTCCCCGACCGTGCTGATGCGTTTGACCTTGGGCAACAATGCCTCAAGTCACTACACTTGTTTGCGACGGATGTACCTGCTAACACTTGCGCCCCCGTTACACTGCATATTGCACCGTCGTCTTTAGTTGCACTGTCATACGCTACACTTGTCACCCTCTTTGCACCTGTGCCTTAACCTAAACAATCTTCCTTTCTTGCTTATAATATTTACCTACAAACTAACTCGAACTTTAAATTACATTCTTTACTCCGTTATTATGACATTACACACCTTGTCTCTTATATAACTTTATATTGTACTAATTTTGTACCCCTATCTCCTGTTCCTCATTTGATAGTACTACATTATTGTTTTCTAACACTTTTGTCACCGTGTACGGACCGTCATAGATGGAAAGAACTTCCGAAACAATTTCTGATCGGACGAGGACGAATGAGGCGATCGGACTAACACTTGGTCCCCTACACAAAACGCCCCCCGATAGAATTGGCCTCGAACCCCCCCTCGAACCCCCTCGAACGGTCTCGAACCACGCCCCATGGTTTTCAGCTACGTACACCCGAAACAACCACGACAGCTCCCTCATCACTCGTTCGCTGGGATTACTTTGCGGGTGCCGTACTGCCGTAAAATGAATGGAAATCCCCAGTGTTTCCATTTCCTCTCTCCACTTGTCACTGGTAAATTGCGTTCCTCGGTCGCTCAATATCCTTGTAGGTTTTCCCCACATTTCAATGAAGCGTTTCACTTGCCGGACGCAGCTGGTTGCGTTGGGCTTTTTTGTCGGGAAGATTTGCACGAATTTAGAAAAAACATTTAATATTACCAACAAATGCTGATTGCCGAACTTGGTCTTTGGTAACGGACCGTACAGATCTACCGCGTACAAGCGTACAATTCCCGGGGCCCTCGTGGTAAAATGGGTTGCCATTCCCCTTCATAGCGTCTGTTCGGCTGCTTTGTTCTCTGACACACATCACAGGAACTCGCTAGCTGCCGCACCTCTCTCCCCATGTTTGGCCAATAGCAATAATCCAATAATATTTGGGCGATCTTCCCCTCTTCTGAAATGCCCGTAATGTTCATGCGTAGAAACTGCCAACTCCATCCGATTTTCCTCCGGAATCCATATTCTAAATTTCTCTTCCGGGCCGTTTATTCTTCTCAATAGTATGCCTTCGTAGACCTTCCAGTTGTTCACATTCTTATCTTTGTCCTTTCGGATTAGGTTCTCATCATATGGCTGATCGGTAACCAACTTCATCACCTCTCGAACAAAACAGTCGCGTTGTTGCATCGCAATCACCGCCCTCGTTGTCAACTGTGGGTTTATTTCCCGCACCTGAATGGCTGCCACTATATCCTCAGACATCCCTTTCTCCTTTACTTTTATTCTTGACAGATGATATGGAAGCAGGTTCTTCCGGCCTTCACAATATTCAATCTCGAACTGGAATTGCTGTAGCCACAACGTCCAGCGCAGCAACTTGTCATTGTGGGTATGACTTCTCACGAGGAACGTCAATGCCTTATGATAGTGAATGGACGCCCTACTAACAACGTTCTAAATTTTCGGGTCGCCCTAACAATAGCAAGTGCTTCAAGTTCTGTAACTCCGAAATTGAATTCACTTCCTTTCAATGTACGGCTATCTAAAGCGACAATTTGCTGTTTTCCGCATTCGCCCAGTTGAAACAATACCGCTCCCAATGCGAATCCACTACTATCAGTTTGTAAATACATACGGCGACGAAAATCAAGATGATGTACTACATGCGTGCGTTCGAAGGCCTCCACTAGCTGCTTGAATGCTTCTTGGCATTGTTGGGTCCACTGCCACCTGCTCCCTTTCTTCAACAGGTGCAATAACGGCACCACCTTCGAATAGTTCTTGACGAAGCGCGCATAGTAATTACATATCCCGAAAAGTCGGCGCAATCCTCGTACATTCTTGGGTGGCGGTAAGTTCCGAATCAACTCTCTTGCTTTCCTGCATCTTCATGCCTGTGCTCGAAATTTCATGCCCCATAAATTTCACTTTTCGACGACAGAACTCGCACTTTTCTAAATTCAATTTCAAATTATACTTTTTGAAAACTCTAAATAGCCTTCTTAAATTCTCTGGGTGGGATTCTGAATCAGGCGAGAACAAGATAATATCATCGACGTACATCACCATGGTGTTCTTCAAATCCGTCGGAATGACGTCATCTAGATACCTTATCAACGCCGTTCCCGAATTCTTCAACCCGAATGGCAATCGCGTAAATGAATAAACAGTTCCTTCAAATTTGAAACTGGTGTACTGCTGACATCCAGCTTCTACTTCAATCTGCCAATATGCGGATGAACAATCTAACGCACTGAATACTGTTGCTCCGCCTAACTTGATGACCATCTCATTAACAGTAGGTGGCGTTTCGTATCGTTGAATTGTGACTACATTTAACCTCCTCGCGTCAAGACACAAACGAATGCTCCCGTTCTTTTTCACTACCCCAACTAATGGACTAACGTACAGGGTTATTGCCTTTCTAATAACTCCTTTCTGCTCCATCTCTTCAATTAACTGACGCACTTGCCCATGATACACCTGCGGTACGGGATATTGCATAGCAGTAAACGGCATAGTATCTTTCAGTTGTAGCCCGAATTGGTAGCCCTTCACCGGCTCCGACGGTTCCCCAAAAACTTCTACGAATTCTCTCAGCAGCTGGCGAACTCGCACCGGACAGCCTTCTTCACCAATGACCTCTTCCGCCGCCCTTTACACATTCTGGAGAATCTCTTCCATGGTAGCTTGTAGCTCGTTTCCTTGAGCATCCGCCTCATCAAATTCAGCGACCACTGACCTGCTTCCAATAGAACCTCTCGATTTTTGCGTAATTCTCTTCGCTCTTATATCGACGACGGCTTGACAAGCATCCAGTGCATCCATCCCAACAATGACGTCACAGATCAGCCCCCGGACAACAATTGCTGCTACCTCTATGGTCACTTCTAAATCTATCTCCAACCAGATTTGTTTTCTTGTGTTTGCCGCTTTCCGATTAGCCATAATAACGCGAAGCTTCCGCGTCGGCAGTTCGACCAACATATGCCCCTTATGCACCTTATTACAAAATCCTTCTGCACCTTATTACAAAATTCTTCGGATACTGCACTAATACTACTGCCCGTATCTACCAGCGCCCGAACCTCTTTCCCGTAACATACGCCTCGCAAAATCAAACACTTGCTCGGCCTCGCGCCTTCCGTTGTTTCTTCTCGGAGCAACTCGTCTCCCTCAACCACGATACTAGCTGTAGCCACAATTGTCACGACATCCTTGTCACTTTCGTTTGGGTCGATCCACCTTCTCGCACCAAACGCATCTAGTTTTCCGTTCTCGTGTCTGCCCCCCACCGGTCTTGCACCACTTCCGCCTTCGTCTGGTTACGGTCCTTCGCATCCTGCTCTGGCCATTCTACACCTGCGCGTTCGCCGTTGCCGTCTTTCTGCTTCGACTATCGTTGAACCTGTCCCCCTTGCGACTTTTCCTCCCGTCCCCTGGATTTATCTTCGCGCACCTCTAACGCGCATACATTATCTAGTCGATACCGTCCCCCGTTGTATCGATGGCCGCTACTACCGCTACTTGAATTCTGATTCTTTCTGTCCTGCCCGTCACGTTCATTTTCGTCGTTCGCTTGATCGAACCGACTCACTCTTTCGCGTCACGCGTCAATCGTTTCAGGCATATTATTCCATTGTCTAACGAGGATTCGAATAATCTCCGCTGAGTTGAATTCCTCGCTGCACAACATAAATATGCTCACTTTCCGAGTGACGAAGTCGCTCATACTTTCGGTACCTCCTTTGCGGTAACGTTCCGACATCAATCGGTACTTCAACCCAAATTTATGGTGTTGATTCCAGTACCTCTCTAAAAATTTGGCACGCCACTCCCCATAAGTTCGTGGTGTTGGTGTCAATGCCTGCCACCAATATTGCGCTTTCGAACTGAGCGCCTCCTCCACGAATCGTAATTTCATTACCTCCGGAATATTATTTACCGTAAAATAGTTCTCTAACGCGGACAGGAACGAGTAGGGTTGCTCTTTACTTTCCCCATGGAAACGTAATAAACTATTAATCCAAAAAATACAAAATATACTATTAATAAAACTTTGAAACACCGCGGGGGAGTTGCAGAGACCAAATGGAAGCTTCAAAAATTGAAAATGTCCTGAGTGCGTCACAAAAGCTGTATATTTCCTACTTTCTGGGTGAATGCTGACATGAAAGAAATCATTCTTGAGATCCAAAATGCTGAACACTCGGGCACCACAAAGTTTGTCTAGGATGTCTTCTTCTATCAATGGAAGTGGATACCTATCTTTCATAACATTTTTGTTCAATCGCCTGTAGTCTTTGCAAACTCTAGGTGATCCGTCTTTCTTCTTGGCAACTACAACTTGACTAGCATATTCGGACCCACTTGGTTCTATGACACCATCTTCAAGCCACTGTTTTACCTGTTCATTCACTACTGTCTTCTCCTCTGGGGCTAAACGCGTCGGTCTGCTGTAAATTGGCTGTTCATTCTTCACCACTATATTCATTTCAATTTCTGTGTTTTTCTTCTTTGCCGGTTGGTATTTGGCCACCATATCTTTAACCTTTAAAACTGTTTCCTTTGATGCTGATGTGCCAATATTCGATTCATCCTTCCGAATAGGGTCTATTTTCATTACAAATGCTTCCGTCCTAATCTTAGTTACTCTGCTATAATATTTGTTTCTCAATAACTCCGCTTGATCTAATATGTCAGTGCCAACAATTGATGGTGTATCAAAAGGTTCTAAAACGTCATTGGAAAAAAAGAAAACTTCGACTTCATAAGAATCAGAATTCGACTTCAAAAGAATCTATCAGGACATCAGCTGGAAAACATCCCTCTGGAGAAACGTAGCCTTTCCCGAAACCAGAAAGCAGTATTTCCGTATCTTGAAGATCTGGATTTCCCAATTTGTCATGGAGGTCGTTCTTTATTACCGTGACATCACATCCTGTATCCAGTAAAGCCTGAGTCTTAAACCCTTTAATGATTATTCAGAATTCTTCTGGATTGGAGCAGCTACGACGCCAATAGATTTCCGAACTTCCCCATCATTCTTCACTAAACAATGGGAAGCAATATGTGAAAATTCGTTACAGCGAAAACACTTAGGTCCTTGATCTTTGAATTTGCAGTCAGCTGACTTACGACCATCTTTACTTCCACAGTTATAACATCCACGCCCTCTTAAGTTCTTATCAGATGAATACATTTTCTCTTTTCCACTTTTGCCTCTCGTGTCAGATCGATTGTGATTTTTTTATTGACGTTCTCGAACAACTCGCTCATACGCCTTTTCATAATTACGTAGATTTTCTTTGAATTCTTTCATACCAGAAGCTCCATACAAAATCAACTTAGTTCCGGACTCGTCATCGATATCATCAATAATATACTGCATCAAAGATTGTTCGTCAATATCGCATCTACTAGCTATTTCACGCATTACCAGAAAATACTCTTGCAGAGATTCTTCTTTCTTCTTTTGTCTACAATTTAATAAGTGATGAATGTTAGCAGCACTCGTTTGAACGTCGAATTCTTCTTTCAATGCCTTCTTTAATTTCCTCCATGACGATATGCCATTTTCTCCTTGAATAAAGAGCTTCACCAAACCGGTTAAAGATTTCTTTGCAAAAATAAATTTTTGTATTTCATCCCATTCCATAAGAACAGCTGTCTCTTCAAATTCGTTGATCCACTTCTGATTAGGAAATCCTTGCTTCCCGTCAAAAGGCCGTATAGAAACTGTTGTATTTGCAGGATTCAGGGGTAAATTACACACTCAATGTTGATAAGTGATTTACTGTCACCATAACAAATACACTTGAAACTAAAGTAAACAATAACTGAACAATTCCAATAACGGCGTTCTTGCCGCATAATGTCTTTATTACTGGCAGCGCTCGATAGCGAGCCTAGGCGGCTCGCAGAGTCAGGTGCCGGCTGTTATCACCGGCAGTGGCGATAAGATTCTCCCGTGCGGTAGCTGGCGGCGGTGGCCGCCCGAAGTCCAATCTTATCGCGTAGCTGATAACGCCACGGCGGGGACATGTAGCGAGCGTCCGGCGGCGGCAGCCTGAAGTCCACTCTTATCGCGTAGCTGATAGCGCCACGGCGGGGACGTGTAGCGAACGTCCGGCGGCGGCAGTGGACGCTTGATGCGAGTTTATTACGGAACGAGCGCGCTCCGCTCCCGGCCTGTGAATTTATACCCCACCGCCCTGTGAAGGGGAAGGGAGGGGCTGTACCCCTCCACTAGCGGAGTGGCGGAGCGTAACTCCGACTCTTCTTCTGATTGGGGGATACCACAGAACCTTCGAGATCACGAAACGTCAAAGCAAACTTAAGGGAATGCGTCTGCTCGCGTAATTTCAGCCGTCTAATCCCCTAAACCTCTTGTTCAATTTCGATCTTATCGTCTTCAGTCGAACTGGAACAATACTGGATAGCTTGTTTCGGAGATTTAGCATCTTTCTCAACTTTTTCTTCGTCTTCGTCTTCCTCAATTTCTTCTTCGTATTCACAATTTTGACAAGCTTCAACTAACCAAGATAAATCCAGCAAGTGCAATCGCAAATTTGCTCTACGAGTGCATCTTTCAGCCCAGTGTAATCGAGACACAAAATACTACATATTGCGACCAAGTCTGCTTCACTAAATTCCTGTGTAATGTAGTCAAGTTTTTATGTATGTTCATCGGAACCACGTTTAAACGAGAAACCAGGGAATTCCCGTAGGCGTTTCCTCCGATCTGTTGATGCTGTCCCGAAGATCAACTTGTGTATGGTCCGTATAACCTTGACAGGTGCCGTAGCAATGTTCTTAATTTTCTCGATTTCCCCTAACGTAGTCATCTTGGTACTGGGTTCAAATTTAAATCACACAAAATAATAATAATATAGGTTAAATCAAACAAAATAAAATAATCAAAACCAGAACATAATCACTTAAAAACTACTGCATTCGAGAATCTTCCACGCACCGCCAACACAAAATAACATACACACTTCTCAATACACGTTCGAAAATTTCAGTGCACTACGCAATTCACAACATCCAGGAATCTTCTAAGCGTCCTTCTAGAATTTTCTAATTAACACAAACAACTTCTTAATAACGAGTCACAACACGTTCGAGTTTTCGATGGGATGACGTAATATACAAAACTGTGAAATCTTCACGAATTTTCAATGCCGTCATCTTTGTATCTCTGATTTGACCTCTTCACACTAACCACAAGATTTCTTCTTCATGAAACTGTTCTCGTCTTTTCCAACAGGGATCTCTTTCAATGTTGACCTTGGCAGAAACATCCACAATGTCGCAGGCCTCGTCTTTGCGTCGTTTCGTCTTTCCGTCTTTTCGTCGTTTCGCCTTTTCGTCGTTACTCCCGAATAATATTCCCGTCGACTTCGATCTTCACATCCCGGACGAGCCCCCAAAATGTGGGAATCAGATTTTTCGGGATTGCTAAAGAAATACTCCAACTTAGTTTTAAAATAAAGAAATATAATAATGATAAAACTTCATATTACAACACGTGGATCTGGTCAACATTCAGCTCTATACTCTCTGTTCAGCACCGTTCTACACCTTCTGTTGCCACACACTGACTGTCCCGCGTGCCTTGTAGCAACTCGTTCATCTGTTCTGACTCGACTCCAGCGCTCTCTACATCCTCTTGTGGGAAACCCAAAAAGTCACGATCAGATTCACACACACACACACACACACACACACACACACACATATATATATATATATATATATATATATATATATATATATATATATATATATATATATATAATGAACCTATAATATATAACTTTCATTAGATAACAATGTAGGCATTATTGATGTATGTCACAGTCAGACTGCAGAATTTAAAGGCTTTTGAAGCTTATTGTGAAATTTAATTATCACTAAATGCGTAATTTTTATGCAATTACTTAGTTTTTACGGTATCTAGGTAAATATACAAAAATGTTGTTGGATCAAAAATAAATAATGAATATTCTTTTCATATCTGGTACTACGCTGACCCATCCTATACCCGTCAACGATCAATATTTTTAACACCAATAAGAAATGCATAAATAAGGCAACACGTACGGCTGGCCGTTCAACCAGTATAGCTGTGCAAGCCGACACGGAAGGCCGTCTCCTTCTATCATTTTCGTCCGGATGCGTCATGACGGTAGGCTGGATCCTCCAACCTGTGTTGCTCGCTTACGACGAGCAGATAGCCAACTCTACCGACAAGGTTGCTTGGGCTCGGCAGCTTCTACCCGTGCACTTCTGACAAGGTGAATTCAGAGGAGTGTAACAAGGGACTCTTCACGATGCAACTTTTCGTTCCAACAATCTCCGTCACGAAACAGCGACAGCGAACCTGGTTGGGCCTATATTATCATGCATTCCCTTGATACAGTATAATGGATCAGGTATACTGCAACTTCTTTTGTCTCCGTGTAACTATACGTGTATACGGAGTAATATACGTCGTATAGAGAAATTTATGTAATGGTTCGGAAAATCGATTTTGAGATTTCAACGGAAGTACAGTTTTTGGGGTCCCATGAAAAAGTGTTTTTTGTTTGTTTTTTTCAAAACGTCCGTTCGTTAAAACTACTAGCGCATAAACCACACGTGCGATATTTTCCAAATTGAAGAAGCCCCTGTCCATCTGGCTCTAGTTGAAGCTTGGGGATTTTGAAAAACATTCTTTAAAATTTAGGGGTACTTTACTTGAAGCTCTAGGAACATATTCAAAATTTTCTCAAAATTGCTCCAAATTTTCTTTAAATTTCTTGTAAGAATAGAGTAAAATACACAATAAACAAATAGGTCCGATTTTCACGGTTAACTCTGAATTTTCGAAAATTGCCAAAATTTGAATTTTTTCGGAGTCTTCCTACAACTCCAAAATTGAAGGCAGATTTTTCCATCGACTGAAATTTGTTGTCCATTAATAGTTCTTTCATAAGAATCATGTAATTTTAAAAAATATTTGCAATTTTAAAAAATTACATAAACAAGATTTTCTCAAAAGCGGTTCCAAATGTTTCTTTAAATTTTTTATACAAATAGTGCCGAACAAACCCTATACGATAACATAAAAGCCATATTGCTTTATTCTTTTGTCTTTTCAAAAATTACAAAAATGTAATTTATTTGACTTGTCCCTCCCGTCGGTAATACTTACTTTATAGGCAATTTCTTCACAGTATTATATTTATGAGTACATGTGTTTTTTATCTATACTAATATATAAAGACAGAAGTGCGTTGTCTTCCAGCGCGTTCATCTCTGACTCTACTGAACCAATGCTGATGAAACTTTTGTGCTAGCATCCTTTAAAAGCCTGGAGTACTATAGGTTATGATTTACAAACATAAACCGTATTATAGTTTCAAAATAATTACTTTCATGGACATTTTTCGCCTAGCGTTACATCACAGATTCAAGAGTGCATCAATTCCAATAGTTTAGCATCGCGCCACCAGAGGATAACGTCTGAGATCTTCTACTGATTTCATCAATGTCCAGAATTATTGCGAAATTCATTAGAGTTTGAATAAGGTTATGTAATGTCCCTGTGTGAACATTTGAAAGAAAGGCGTAACTGAAGTGGTAAATAATGTCAATGTTCATGTATTGGTCTTTGTCCGTGTTTTACGAAGTGGCAAGAAATCTTTGTGAGTTTGAATGTATTGTTAATTGAGGTAGGATGAGAGAATAAAAAGTACAATAATATACAGTACAGAATACACAGTAATGTACAATGTACAATATACACATATCGTATACAATCTAAACAACGTCTTCTTTTACAGAAATTTGTGACAACTGAATTGTTTGACTAAACGACTGTCACAATTGTCATAATATATTACAAGTACCAAGAGATCTACTAAGGTCTACTGAGATCTACAAAAGGTCTACTAAAATTTTGTATCGGTTACTCAAAGGGAAGATCGACTTGCTGAAGTACTCACTCACCCCATTGAAAACCATACTGCAAGACGGAGAGAAATGTGAATAATTCTCTAAGTAGCATGTTTATTAGGGCAGCTGTTCATTAGGACTCTCAATTTGACTATTTACACAGTTCTTAGGTTCAAAATGGTAAAATTGAAAATGTGTATATGTTTTAAGTCTATTCAGTAAAATTTTTTTCTTCAATATGCGAAGGCAGTTTGAACAGTGGTGTGTAATTTAGGAATGATAATTTACATATTAAGACTAATCTGTACAGTTTTTTGTCATATTAATTGCAGTTGTACTTTTTTCTTCCACATGCGAAGAAGTTTAGTGCAGTGGTTGGTAATTAATCAATGGTCATTACAATATTAAGACTAATATGTGCAGTCGTTTTGCAGATCACTGGCTCCTAATGAATGAATAAATGAATTCATATATATTTTTCAATAAATAATTGGTAAAAAAATAATTGATCTAAAAATATTTGGTCTAAGCAAATCTGGGAGTCCTTTGTTTCTATTTTTCAGTATTCATGTTCATATTGGTAAAATGGAAAATGTTTGTATGTTTTCAGCTCACCCAGTAAAAGTTTTTCTTCAATAACTTCATTTACATATTAAGACTAATCTGCGCTATTGTTTTGCATACCAATGGCTGCCAATGAATGATTTCATCCATATTGTTCCATAAAATATAAGAAAAACTTAATTTATATAAAGCTCTTGGTTTAAATTATTCAGCTCTCACGTTAAAATTAGTACAATTGAAAATGTTTATTTGTCTTCAGTCCACTCAGTAAAAGTTTTCCTTTAACATTTGAAGGAGTTTTGTGCAGTGGTATGTATTTTAAGAATGTCCATTTACATATTAAGACATCTGCAGAGTTATTTGCATAAGGGAGATATGCGGGTCCTGGATCGGAAGTGAGATAAGATAAGCCATTTCTGGTCTCATCTCACTTCCGATCCAGAACCCGCATGACCTGTGACGCGGATGACGTGGGGTCTTTGGCGCGGTGCGCGCGCTCTGGTGACGAAGTTTGGAAGTGAGGTGGCTCGCTCTGGTGGCGAAGTGTGTAAGTGTGTGTGACGTGGCTTTGGCGCGGTGCGCGCGCTCTGGTGACGAAGTTTGGAAGTGAGGTGGCGCGCTCTGGTGGCGAAGTGTGTGTGTGTGACGTGGCGTGGTGGTGGTGTTTCAAAAATGCTTACCGTCCGAGGCGGATTCGAACCAGGCCGAGTCCCGTTTCCTGTGACTGGGGGGGGGGGGGGTTGGTGAGCGCATTGGCACTGAGCTACGGCGGGATCCGCAGTAAAGTTGTGTGGCGAGAGGTACTGATAGTACGCGCGCGCGCGGCGCTGTGGCGGCGGCGGCGGCAGCGAGTCGGGCGGGCGGGCGGATGTGTCTCGATAGCGCGCGCGCGCCCAACCGCATCCGCTGCGTGGAGGCAGTGCGCTTCAAAACTAAATTTTTTTATTTTTTGAAAAGACCTATTTTATTATTGTAAATATCTATATTGAAAACTAAATATTTTTATTTTTTGAAAAGACCTATTTTATTCTTGTAAATATATAGTTTGGAAAAAAGGAAACCTTACAAGGTTGTGACAGGAAAATAAATGAAATCATTACAAGTGAAAAGATTTTTTTATTAAATAATCTACATAATTGTTGTATTCAATAAACCAACTCGAACGTCTTCCTGATTTTTTTATTAAATAATCTACATAATTGTTATCTTCAATAAACCAACTCCAACGTCTTCCTAAGAAAAACAACATAAAAAAGGTTAAAGATGTCTCCACACGGAACAAAAATAAAATAAAAAATAAAAATAAAAAACGAGAATCATAAAATAATACAAACCCGTCAATGAGCTAGCATGCGCGCTTAGCTTCAAATAGTAAAACAGTTAGTAATAATGAGTATATAAGTAATAATAAAATTACAAATAAAAAGCAGGGCATCAGAAACGTTTCACACATCTTTGTGAATTGAAAGTACAACTCAGAGTGATTTTCTGTGCGTGGAGGCAGTGCGCGAGCGCCCAAGGCCGGCGACCGGGCGGATGTGGTCTCATTAGCGCGCGCTCTGCGAGCGTCGACTGGAAGGAAGGAGAGAGAGAGAGGTGCGCGCGTGTATTTTGAAAATACCTATTTCATAACAGAAAATGAATGATTGTTGTTGGTTTGATAAAAGGAAATCCTGTGGTGGTGACAGGATAAAAAACCAATGAAAAACAGTACAAATTGAATGAATGACTTTTTTATTATAAACAATCAATCCATACAAACGGTGACCGGAAAATAAACGAAAAACATTACAAGTGAAAGATGATTTTTTTATATAAGTATATCGAGAAAGATGAGAGGCTCTAACTCTTCGTCGTAGTCGTTTTCATCCTCACTATCACCCGCGTTAAATGCACCGCGCTGTACCATGACATACGAATTCACCAGTGTTCTAAATAATTCGAAATCGTTCCTCGCTTCTATACGTCTTCTAAAACGACGCAACTGATTTAGAAAATATACACGCGCAACTCGGCGAATATCCACCGCCACATGACGTTGAATCGTCGTTAAAGGCGGGCGCGCTTCCTCTTCTTGCGTTTCTTTTTGAAACAATAAGCTTCGACACATCGGACACGTATTGTGAGTTTGCAACCATCGATCGATACATTCTTTATCGAACAAATGGTTGCAACCCACCGTGCGTACCCGTTGCGCCTTCAATGGTTCGAGGCAGACGCTGCATGAGGAGGAAGATGAGTCGCTGACGTCGTTGTCTACTTGGCTCACAATGGTGTAAGGCGGCGGCGACACATCGATGTGAAGACAAGAAGAAGAAGACGTCAACTCAGCCATCAGCACACAGCTTTCGGAGGAGGAGGAGAGTACGTCGGCGGACTATTTTCCAACGGCGGGCGAAGAGACTGAATGACTTGACGGACGCTGGAGACTCGCCGTCGCAGTGTTTCACCGTACGGATCTCGAAGGATGTGACCGAGAGCTTCGATGACCGCTAACACTTCAGCGTGCACAGTGAGAATAAATTCTTCCAGTTGATGAGTACTGCTTTGGTCGAGCTCCACCGCCTCGTGCGAGGGGTGGGATGGCGGTGATTGTTTATCACAGTCGACAGGAAATGGAAGCGGGTCCCCCATGACGAAGGAGACGCAGGGAGCGTTCAGAGCTTCCTGGATGACACAATAGCGCACGAATAATCCGTCATTAATACACATGGAGCACGGGCAGGATGACACTTCACCGAGAACCATCATGATCCACAGCACTTTATCGTGACATCCAATTGCGAGATCGTGAAGAGCTTTTTCCCCCTTTACGTTCTCTTCATTTCCGTCATACACTTGCCCTTCCTCGTGACAGCGTCGGGCAGTACGCGTCACGTCAAGGGCGACGTCGACGATCGATTGATAGACATTCACGTAGTAGGTTTCCCGAAGACTGCAATTGTGAGCGATGATGGCGAGATCAGCAGCGGCGTCGCGGAGACTGACCCAGTTCTCTATCATCTGCTTCTTCCATTCATTGTTCGCTTCCGCTTCTTCACCTTCAGGTCGTTCCATGACGATTGTCGATGGACGAATGACATGTCGACTCATCGTCCTTCCAAAGCTATTGCAAACGCTCTCCCCTCCCTACTGCTATCAACGCTAGTTGAAACGTAACAAATCATAAAAAGTGAAAACTATCTAATCCTATATTGAAAAATTGTCTAAAAATAATTAAAAAGTTAAAATAAAAAAATTAATACAAATCTCAATGCATAAAATAAAAAGTTTTAAATAAAAATATAACTAAAAAAATGAAAAGTGTCTAACCATAAAATAAAAAAGTTAAAAAAGATTAAATGAAAATAAATCCAATGTACTGACCCCCACCTCCAGGGACGAGCGTGCACGCTGATGAAGAAGACGAAGAAATGGGCGGACGCGTAGACAAGATGCGGAAATGACCCCATGGTAGACTCGTAAACTTATCAATCCAATAGCGTTTGTCGTCGGAAACACACAACGAACGCTTGTTTTGAAGAAATGAATAATTGATGTGAGATTTGGATCGAATGACGCATTGCTTGTCGATTCTACTTTCGTTTCGAAATAAACAGTTCAAATAATTTTGAAATTTATAACGTTTTACGACCGAACGTTGTACTCCCTTCGCTCGAGAAGAACATGCCCGAGATCGGGTTTCGATGGAGTACATTTTTGGACGTAAACCTACGTAACCGAGCAGAGGATCGCTTCCGCATTCGTCCTTAAACAGCCCCAGTACTTTCTTATTGCGCTGTGTCACACCAAATTCGTTATCAGGAGCGAAACAGGAAGTATCGAACCATGATGGATGCCGATTCATCTCAGCGCACTCACTCGTGGAAGTAGAGAGAATGAATGAATCGGTATCCATGTAGAGAAGTTGAAGATCGCGAAGGTTTTTTTTGACAATAACTATAGTAATATTCATACATCCAATGCTTCGAAATTTCCAAAATACAAAACCCCAAATAAATGGGCTTCGCGAGCTTCACCTTCGTTTTGCACAACTCGATCGTCATGAGATCACCGTTCACGTGATGACTACGCATGAAGGCCGGATCAGCGATGAGGCGTCTCGCCCCACACTTCCCCTCCCACCGATTCACGAGATAAATGCGTCGGTGGTTGCGAACATCCTCCATCGACTTCCCGTAAATACAATTATTCATGAGCTTATAAAATTTATCTTCAAAGTCGGAGGACGCGCGCTGTCGACGCGAGTTGTTGAGGTCCATGTACGCGGCAAGCCAAGGTCGTTGTGAAAAAGTGAAAACGCGATGAATTTTGGTGAGTCGTACTCCCTACTCGAGGGCCTGAAGTAAATTCCGAATGTGAACGACGTAACGACGCTTGGGTAGAAGCGTCGCCAGCAACTTGACTTGCCTACTACTTTTCGAGTCAGGGGGGACGCGAGTTTCCGGACAAGGCGGCAAATCACTCAAACGATTGTGGATCTCGTCGGGGTAGTCGAGATCGACCTCCAAAACGTATCCCCGATCGACTTCAGCGGCTGCCTCTGCGATGTTCAACCGCTCGATGTCGCTTTCCGACATCCACCGGAAGTTGCCCACCGGAAGCGGATGTGATATCGAAAAACCGTACAGATTGTTCGAATCGACATAGGCGAGATAAGATAACTTATCGCTTGACCGGAAGTGATCACCCACAAAGGGGTGATTAGCCTCAGCGTGTCGACCGATCACTTGTACGAGTCCTCCCCGGATGCCACCGGATGGCTGAGTTGACGTCTTCTTCTTCTTGTCTTCACATCGATGTGTCGCCGCCGCCTTACACCATTGTGAGCCAAGTAGACAACGACGTCAGCGACACATCTTCCTCCTCATGCACCGTCTGCCTCGAACCATTGCAGGCGCAACGGGTACGCACGGTGGTTTGCAACCATTTGTTCGATAAAGAATGTATCGATCGATGGTTGCAAACTCACAATACGTGTCCGAAGTGTCGAAGCTTATTGTTTCAAAAAGAAACGCAAGAAGAGGAAGCGCGCCCGCCTTTAACGACGATTCAACGTCATGTGGCGGTGGATATTCGCCGAGTTGCGCGTGTATATTTTCTAAATCAGTTGCGTCGTTTTAGAAGACGTATAGAAGCGAGGAACGATTTCGAATTATTTAGAACACTGGTGAATTCGTATGTCATGGTACAGCGCGGTGCATTTAACGCGGGTGATAGTGAGGATGAAAACGACTAGGAGGATGAAAACGACAGGAATCACAACCGCATGTTGACAATCAGGGAATTTCCCCACAGGAAGCACAACCGCAGATGAATGTCGAAAGGTCTAAAGTATCACGTTACATCATTACCACACAGGAAGAGCCGACTCGGAACCCGTCGGAATCGTTCGTGTGGAAAAACCCTAAACCACAGACCAACGAACATAAAAGCAACTCAAACACCCCCTTTGAAAATAGTTCTCATCCTCAGTCGATAAGGCTATTACTAGATTTGGTATATTGAAGAGAAAATGTCGTCTTCGGATGCCTCGAGCGAGGTGCCGCCGCCGCCTTACACCATTGTGAGCCAGGAAGACAACGACGTCAGCGACTCATCTTCCTCCTCATGCAGCGTCTGCCTCGAACCATTGCAGGCGCAACGGGTACGCACGGTGGTTTGCAACCATTTGTTCGATAAAGAATGCATCGATCGATGGTTGCAAACTCACAATACGTGTCCGCTGTGTCGAAGCGTATTAATGAACCAGCAGCCTCCAACAGCCATACAACGTCGTGTGGAGGCGGATATCCGTCGAGCGTCGAGCGCATCAATACAACGTCGTGTGGAGCGAGCGACGAGCGAAAATTTTTTACACAGATTAATCGTTTTCAGAAGAAGAACTTCCTATTGGCGGCCCATGAGAGAAGCGGTGGAGGATTATCGAGTTTTCAATATATTATGGAGACAGTTCAAAAGGGCACGACGCGATGCTATGAACTATTGGGATGGACCTATTGATGGAGAAATTAGCGACGACTATGACGACGATGACGACAACGACGATGACGAGGTAGACGACTTGTTTTTTGAATTTCTAGGAGAGTTAGATGAAATCATATCTCTCGAAAGTGACGAAATCTTTTTAGTTAGTTTAGTTTAGTTAGTTTAAAAAAAATTTCGCTCGCCACTCGACGGATATCCCTCTCCAAGGACAATCTAACCACAACGTCCTCAACGTATATAAATGCGTTGTTCTCAACATGAAAAATGTCATTCTTGCTCATACTGCTGCTGCTGTTGATACCTTTCTATGAAGATGGCCACAATTCGCAAAATTGAAGATGCCGTCGCGACAATTCCATCGAAGAAGAGGAAGACATCGTAAGTATTTAATTTTAAATTTTTTAATTTTAAATTTTAATTTTTCAATTGCATTTTATTATTTTTTTATTTTTTAATAGCGCGAACGATCATACAAGAATAGAGCTTTTAGAGAGGAGGATGATTGGTGCCGATGTGGCATCAATATATTTAACTGGAATGTTTGATGATGATGAGAATGATCCGTTCGACGCGTATCGTTTGGCGTTGTCAACTACGCTATTCAACAACGGTGAACATTCATCATCCTCGTCAACGGCCGTATGTGTGACTGAAGCCACGGCGCCAAGTCTGGTTGACGATCCTAATTGTACCGTTTTATTTATTCTCCACCCAAAGAGACGTAAGTAGAATGAATTGCATATATTTGATGAATTAAAAACAATTAAAAGTACAATTAAAAATTGTTTGAATTTTTTTTGTTTTAGTGACATTTGGAGTGCGATTGTGCAAAAAGCAGACGGTTCAAAGATCAACAAACATTGGGAGGACTTCCCAAAGGGAATCGCATAGGAAATTACAAGGGCAAAAAAATATTCTTCAGAGCGATTTAACACTGAAAATTACGCTGTCGTTTTAAATGACAAATTTAGCACGTTTTTACCAACAAGGTATATTACTATTATAATTTTATTATTATTTGTAATCCTTGTTATAATTTTATTTATAAATATTTTAATAATTTATTTTGATTTATAGATTTACTTCCTTGATCGATGAAATGTCTCCAGATCAATTTATACAATCGAGACCTCACGTGATATATTTTGGAACAAATCCTGCCAATAAGGCCTACGTATTGCTATTATATCCGTTTGAGCATTTAAAAATGAAAAACGTCTGGAAGACTATATTGGAGTATGGAAAAAATATTTGAAATTTTAATTTTCAAATAAACATTTGCATGCAAATTACATTTATTGTTTTATTTCAAACCTATTCATCAACCGTTCCCCATCCATCACAAAAAAGAAACCCTACTTTCACAGTATATTATGAAATTTAATGAAATAAATTAATAAAAATATCAAATAAAAAACACAAAAGAAAGGAAACCCTACAAGGTTGTGATAGGAAGAAATAAAAACAATGCATTTAAAAAAAATCTTTTTCGTAGATACACTGACGTAAACGACACTAGGTTTCTTCCGGTCGACGGTAGCGTTCGGTGGATAGGCGCGACAATTACCGTAAAACAGCACAATCTATAATTACGAGAAACAGATAGAATAAGAAAGGGAAAAGAAAAAAACAAAAAAACAAAAAAACTTACTTTCAATTTTCCTCATCACCGCTGTCAAGTCGAACAGTCGAATGCCACTCTTCATCAAACCGCCGAAGTCTAACGATCGGACGCCACAACCGGATAAGCGTCGCCGCCGGCGGTGGTGGTGGTGGTGATGACACCGGCGGCATCGGTGGTGCGTTGCCCTCCGATGATGACAGCGTAGTAGCAGTGCTACTACGGGGCGGCGGTGCGACGACGGTGATGACACCGCAGTGCTGCTACTACTACTACTCGGCGGAGGCGACGACATCGGTGGTGATGTAGTCACCGTAGGCTCATTGATGTCTGCCGCCGGCGGTGGTGGTGGTGATGCCACCGGCGGCATCGGTGGTGCGTTGCATCGGTGGTGCGTTGCGTGCGGCATCGGTTGCGGCGGCGGCGGCGGCGCCCCGTGGATGCCCACATCAAAAAGTCTTATAACCATTCGGGAGTAGACATCCAAAGGGACGTTAACTGTGCAATGCCTGGGCGATAGCAAAGCTCAGAATTCGGAGGACAATTGCACCACACGTCGATGTTGAAGAACAATTCTTCAGGCCTGCGGTCGAGCACATCCACGACGTTCGGATTGGCTCCGATAAACAAAAGACAATTAAATGCTACACTCGCTCGTGTTCTGCAAGCGTAGTGTAACGCTGTTTTTTGATAATTGTCCCGTCTGTCCACGTAATCGCCGCGGTTAAGGCAAAAAATCAAACCTTCAATGTCGTTGAACGCCGCAGCGTAATGAATTACGCTGCGACCGAAGAGGACCGGAAGAAACCTAGCGTCGTTCACATCAATGAATCTTCTAAAATAAAAAACGTTTTCAGCGGCCATTTCGGAAAACACAAGAAAAACACGTCTGACTTTCTAAAAGACAAAAAGTAGACTGCAAAAAGCGTTCGCGCGCGTGAATGATATCAACCGCAATGCGCCGAGTGCGATAGAGAGACTCTATACCGCAACATCCTGTTGTGATCACTAGCGCAGCGCGGAGCGAGCGAGCACGCATGAATTGCACAATTCACGAGATTAACTTTTCGCTATTAGAGTACAGCAGTATCGAGTGAAGTTCAATGGATTGCTACGAGAGTGCGCGCGCGTTGCAAGATTCGGTTCGGTGCTTTTTTTCAGACAGCGCATGCGCTCTGGGGAAGGAAAGCATGAATAAAACGAAAAATAAATCGTCGCATTTTATAAACACAACTCGCAGTTGCATCGGTGCGATGGATTTCTTCGGACATGCGGTTCGGGCGCGTCACACCGACACGAAACGATACGTCGATGAACAAATCGATGGTGCTGTGAAGCGCATAAGGAGAGATGTTGAGTCTCTGGAAACTGCGACAAAAGAAAGCGAACTCAATGCTCTCGAGAAGAAGCTCTCTTCGCGTTTCGGAGAACAGGTAAACGCGTTAAAGGCGCTCGTGGCCGCGCACGAAAAAACCTCTGCGGAAACCGTGAAAAAACAAAAAATCGATCTCGTTGCTCTCGAGAGGAAGCTCTCTACGCGTGTTGAACAACAGGTAAAAGACCTAAAGGCGTTCGCGAAGAGCGAATTACAAACAGCTATGCGCGCGCACGAAAAGAAAATTCCACCCGGGCTTTTGGATGTGTTACCCCGAGTCGGTTCGTCCGGTAATTACAATTTTAACAACAAGCTTATACGCAAAGTAGGCCCTGGCACGGACAGCTCGGACGTGGTGAGTAAGGCGCAATTGGATAAATTGAAATCCGATCTGGAGAAATTGACTTCTAATCTCGAAACAAAGATAGACAAACAATGGGAAGTGCTCGACGCGCGTCTGTCGAGTTGTCGATATCTGATCGCTGTAGATGCAGAAAATTTGGAAAAGCTCTATAACCGTCTGGTATCGAAGGGGATATTAAAGAAAGAGGATATTTAAAAAAAGTATATATATTTCGATACTTAATCTCGTGTTATCAGTTCCGTCATGGTTCGCACCGTGTGTACAACGAGAACGACGAGAGACTGCACTCGAGAATCCGACTGGACAAGAAGAGAGAGGAGACAGAGGAGACGGAGATGTGAGAGGGCTGCGAGCGTAGGCACCGATTCACCGGCGGGTGCTGTGATCGCCCCCGCGATGGGTCGCGGAATATTGCGAGGTCGGTGCGTGGGTGGACCCTGTAGGATGAGGAAACTGGGAAGCGGTGTACGAGGGAGGAGGAGGAGGAGGAATGCGCGTGGAAGGAAGAGTAAGAGGGGGTTTTCTGCCTGCCCTAATTCCTCTCATTCCGTCTATTCTAAGCGGACTGAGCGCGCTCGGGACTGTCGCAGGTGGCGCAGCCGCTATCGCGAACGCTGTGAAAAACGCCAAAAACAAAAACCAAGAATTAGCGGAAATGGTGCGTCATAACAAGGTCATGGAAGAGACCAAAAAAGGATCGGGCGTGTTGCTAAGGGCTGCGAAAATGCTTCGAACGAACAGGAAGACGAAGAGGAGGAGGAGGAGTAGGAGGACGTCTCGAAAAAACCAATGAGCGGAGTACCGCGCCGAACGCTCACGCACGAGGAAATGATACGTTTTGCGAAGATTTTGAAGATTCCTTACTTTCGTGGCGTGTTTACGCGGGATGCGTTGCCCAAAAGAACAAGGGCAAAGCGTGAGTGCGGTGTCGTCAACCTCGACGACGCCAGCGGCGACGGTATTCATTTTGTGGCGTACGCGAAACGAGGCCGAACTGTGCTTTATTTCGATTCGTTTGGACTTCCGCCCCCTCCCGAATTTCTTAGATACACGCGCGGACACCAGGTGACTTACAAAACTCGTGAAGTTCAAAAATACAACTCGAGCAATTGCGGCAAGTTATGTCTACAATTTCTTTTTCACGAATGGAAGAAAAAGGGAGATTAAACACCGGACGTTACCATTTGACTTGCGACGATCGTGTCATGCGCACGTACACTCTCATCGGGAAGGGGCCGGTGATTTCGGTAAAGTTTTCGCCGGGTGTTGACCTGTCGAACGACGTGTACGAGCTCGCGTTAGTGCATCTAAGCACCGTTCACACCATTCGCAACTTGAACGACGGTCACAACAAACTCCACTACGAAGTTGTCGGTGGTTCGCCATCAAGCTATAGTCTGACCGTCCCTCCGGGTACGTATACCTTGGAAGACATCCAGCATCACATATCGAACATCTTACGCAAACAATTTCCCAAGGACTTTGCGGCGAAGAAGCACTTTTTCGATTTGGTGGCGGACCCGCAAACTAACAAAGTGCGCGTCAACACGTCGTTCACGCTGCGATTCGAGGACGCCGAGTCTATCGGTCCTCTCCTCGGATTTTCAAAGACCGTGTCACCCACACCTTTCGGAGAGTACGAGCCGGCCGATGCTTCACCGACCATCGTGAAGGATTTTGAAGTGTTCGTGACGTGTAACGTGATCGAAAGCGGGTATATAAACGATCGAATAGCACACGTGTTGTATCAGTTTCACATCAACGATTTACCCGCCGCCGTCATCGAAGAAAGGCCGACCGAAAAAATCTTTCACCGCGTCACGCGGCGTTGGATCGACAAGATCGCGATTCGACTAGAGAACGCGGACGGTCAAGTGATTCCGTTGTACTCGGAAACGCCGTTGACGTGCACCTTACTCGTGCGCACCAGAAACAATGCCGCCTTCTTCTAAAAGAACATCGAAAAAGCACTATAACATGCAGGTCGTGTCGCGTCCGAGGCACAGAGTGCTTTGTCCGCTCACCACGTTAACACCATCCAGTCGACAAACCTTACGAGCGTTGGGTTACAGTATTTTCTAAAGAAGAAGGAAAATGTTGTCGAAGAAAATGAAGACCAATCATTCTTCAACTGAATTTGTTGATGAACACGCGATCGACATTCTCCGCAAGGATAATATTAAACACATCGTCAACGAAGCTGTTCACGAACACTTTCCGTACATTAAATCGTTTGGCAATATGAAATTCGCATTACTATCATGAATAAGGACGCCGTTCTCTTACCTTGCGAGAGTTCGCTCGTCATCGTGGGATCTGCGGTCAAGAAGTGCACCGCAGACCGCACCAACTGCGAATTGATTAATAACGGTTTCGCTTTTCTTTTCAGTGAAATTCGTTACGACATCAACAACGTGATCGTCGACGTTGTGAAAAATCCGGGCATCACGAGCACGTTGAAGAACTCGTGTTTCCTTTCGACAGAAGAAAGAAGATCGTACGGCAATGCGTGTTGGACCGAAGGACTCATGTTATACGAGCCTGCTGAGAACTGCAACACATCAATCATGCTCAGTTCGAGAGGCGGGACATTTTACAGTATCGTGCCGTTGGACTGTGGATGGGATTTTTCGAAGATCACACGCGTATCATGACTGGTGTGAAACACGACCTCGTTCTGATTCGAGGCCGCCATGATAATCGATGTCTCACGACGAAAGTGGAAACACCAGACGAAACAACGATTACAGTGACGGATGTGATTTGGAGAATGCCTCATTTGACGCTGAGCGATGCTGCTTCCCTCGCGGTGACGAGAACGCTGGACAGTCGGAAGCCTCTCCCCGTGCAATTCAGGCGATGGGAACTTCACGAATACCCCAACGTTCCAGCCGGGGGAAAAGGACCGTTTCAGTGGACGGTGAAGACTGCCGCAAAAGAGGACCATCCCCTGTACATTTTCTTTGGGATGCAAACGGGGAAAGACCTGGACTTGAAACAGAATAATGCTGAATTCAATAGTAACGATATGACAAGAGCAAAACTGTATTTAAACGATGAGTTTTACCCTTATTCCGAACTTCAAGTCAATGTAAAATATTATACTGGAGGGTCTGAACACTGGTGCCCGTATCTCTATGAAATGATGAAAAAAGCGGAACGTTCTTACTACAATCGTGAACCCATATCGGCGATGAGCTTTTGGTGGTTGAATCGTTACTTTCCTGTTATTGTATGGGACGTCTCCGCCAGAGCGTCTGCCGTACTCCCCTCACAAACCGACATCAAGATCACGTGGGAAGCAGGTACTGCTATGCCAGCTAACGTCACAGCGTATTGTGTCATTATCTACAAAACAGAAGTGCAATACGCACCGAGCGACGACTTTGTGGTGAAGAAAAACGTGATCGTATAAGACGTCGCGTGTTTCGCTCACTGCCTTCATTCCGTGTCTTGCCCTCATGAGATGATGAACGGAGAAGAAGAACAACTTCCATCTGCTTCGCCTAGTGAAGTCGAATTCGCTTCGTCTTCATCTTCTTGCGATTCGCAACTCGCAGTTTTTGTTGATAACAAAGAAAACATGGAAGAGGGGGAGAGGAGGAGGCGGGGCCCGATTTTCCTTCTGCATGCGGTCATCCCTGTCCGATGCATTGCACATCGAAAAAGAAGACGAAGAAAACCAGAAAGGGTGCAAAACCAAAAGAGCGAAAGACCAAAAAGAATCAACACCGTCACGACGCTGCAAGACGACGGAACGATCGACATCCACCTCACCGGATACGGTCTGCTGCGATCTCCTGCTGGACGTCAGAGGATGCGCGCGCAACGCCGCGGAATGGTTAGCGAGAGCTGTGCAGATGGCGATTGCATCGATAAATACCACCGACAACAATAACAGCCAAATATAATGCCTTTGTATTTTTTATTATCAATAAAATGACGTATTTCTAATTGTATTTTTTATTTCTTATCCTTATTACACGCTGAGTAGTGTATCCTTTTCCCCCTCCCCCTTCCCCTTGTCGGTGGCGTTTGATAAACAGTTTCCTTCGTTAGCATGCAAACAGTCACTCGCGTTCTTCGCATGGCGATGGACGTTGTTCAACAATCGGCGACACTGCCCGTCGTGAACGTGACGGCCTTATGGCGTGGAAAAGACGACGAGAACAAGAGCCGACACGGACCGCTTTTCCCTGATAGCGTGCGCGCTCTTATCGTGGGACCTTCCGGGTGCGGAAAGACAAACGTGGTCGTCTCGCTTCTCACCGGACAGTTCGGACTGGCGTTCCGCAACGTGTATTTATATTCCACCACAGACACGCAGCCCATGTACACGTACTTGAAACAAGTCTGCGACGGGCTCCTTCCTTTTCATTCGTTTTCGCAACACGATAGCATCGTGCCGCCAGCCGAGGCGTCGCCCGACAGTGTTTTCATTTTCGACGACATCGCCACGGAAAAACAAGACTGTATCAAAGCCTACTTCGCGGCCGGCAGACATAAACACACGGACGTGCTCTACCTCTGTCAAACGTACACCAAAATTCCCAAGCAGTTGATTCGCGATAACGCGAATATGATCGTCATCTTCCGGCAAGACGACAACAACCTCGAGTATATCTACAAAGAACACGTTGGAAACGATTTTAGAACATTTAACGATTTTAAGGCGATGTGTTCCAACGTGTGGAACACCGACCGTTTTGCTTTTGCGGTGATATGTAAACCTAGTGCGCTTCGTAACGGTCGATACCGAGCGGGCTTTGACCGGTTTCTCGTGCCGTCTCGTGACGATGGTGGTGTTGATTTTTAGCAAGGTTATATAATATCTTTTCTTTCGCTATAGACTTCACTCTACACCATGGTGTACGTGCGACAGCATTTCGATGTCGCGGGAACGCGACGGGCGAGGCAACACAATCGCGGAAGAGGATTTATAGGACGGATGCTGAATCGGGCCATAGACAAACTGCCCTTCGAACTTCACATTCCCGGTGGATATCAATTTTGTGGGCCCGGTACGAAGCTCATGAAAAGACTGCAAAGAGGCGATCGGGGCATCAATCCTTTGGACGAAGCGTGTAGAGAACACGACATCGCTTACCACAACTACAAAGGCGGTGACGAACGCAAAAGGGCAGACGAAGCGCTCGCCAAGGTCGTGTGGGAGCGGGTCAAGTCCAGAGACGCGAGTATCGGTGAAAGAGCGGCCGCGCTCGGTGTGGCGGGTGTGATGAAAGTGAAAACGAAAATAGGAGGACGCGTGAAGGAAATAAAACGGCTTCGACAAAACGCGAGAAGAAGAAAAGGAAAAAACCTAGACAGTGAAACAGCTAAAAACAGCAAAAGATCAAACATATACTTGAAGACGATCAGCGCGCTCGAGAAAGCGAAAAACAGCTTGCGTGGAAAGACACCGCGTCCTCCCCCTTCTTCACCACCCGCTCCCCTTCGATCCGAAACGCCGGAAGAAACATTGGAAACAGAGGTGGAGAAGGCACGTGAAAACATTCGCAACAAAATGAACATCTTGCAAGAAAGCGAAACGATGCGCAATCGATTACTCGATACTTATCTCACGACGCCCGTCTCGAAAGCGCTACCTCAAAGAGAGAAAAAAAATTGTGTACCACCATCAACACCACCTTCTTCCGTTCGATCTTCCACGCGTGTTCCAATCAAATCGGAATCAAGTTTAGAAGAAGAAGGTCACTTCTTCGAAACACTCCCCGCAGAGTTTAAAGAAAGAAATAAAGATGTTCGCCACCAACATTATGAACAATTGATACAAAAATTGACGTATGCTAGAATCGGAATAGGAGATACCGTTTTGGGGCCGTACTATATAGGAGAGCGACCTTACATCGGTGACAGCTTGGTGGAAATGCCCCCGGAAGAGGAAGCATTCTACGTTCAGGGTCACAAATTCTATCCAGAGCCAGGTCTTCTCGAACTACTTTTCGATCGACATCCCAACATAAATGATGTCACGCAAGACGATTTGAAACAATACAAAACGATTCTCGAACTCACTTCCGCGCACAAGAAGGATTACTTGCCGACACGTCCGTATAACACAAATGATAATAAAAATAAATATCGTGAGATTATCGCAAAACTTTTCGCGGCTGAAAGACGAAGTGAAAGACTTGCGCAACGCAACAGGAGGGGGAGGGGGCTACGTTTTGTGACGGTGCCAGACTACAAATATTGGCGCGATCCGAACACACTCGTGGCGAGGCTCAGTCTTTTACACGCTTCGAAAGCCGCCGGTAACAACGGACTCAATGGAGAAATAGTAGAAATAGAGGATGAATTGCGTAACGCCGGTATTATTGGTTAGCTCCTCTGATCATGCAGAAGAACAAGAAGAAAACGTCCGCCGTGTCGTCGACCGTTCGTCAAGGACTCGCTGCGGAATTGCACGCGCCTGCCCGACGTCGTTACGCGAGACGGCGGGTGATTACGAAAGGACTCGATGATCTATGGCAAGCCGACTTGGTTGACATGCAACCGTACTCGAAAAGCAATCGAGGGATGCGTTACATTCTCACCGTCATCGATGTATATAGTAAGTACGCCTGGGCGAAAGCGATAAAGAAAAAGACGGGAGCGGAAGTCGTCAAGGCTTTCGACCGCATCGTGACGTCGAGCGGTCGAGTGCCCCACTTCCTACAAACAGACCGAGGCACCGAGTTTTACAATACCGCACTCAACAAGTGGCTCCGAGATCATGACATTCATCATTATTCCACCTTTTCCAACGTGAAGGCCGCCGTTGTCGAACGTTTCAATCGAACGCTCAAGGAGCGGATGTGGAGGCGTTTCACCGCCGAGGGGACGCGACGCTGGACCCTGATGCTCACCGCCCTCCTCAGAGATTACAACAATACCAAACATCGAACAATCGGTATGAAACCGAAAGACGTCAAAGATGATAGATTATTGCAAACAGTGTACGCGCAAGTGAAAAAGCTCGACCCACGTCTTCTGAGGGGAAAAAATCAAAACATTTTTCGAGTCGGTGACATCGTTCGGGTGAGCACGTACAAAAGCTCACCGTTTCACCGCCGCCGCCACCAAAGCTCACCGCCACCGCCGCCGCCGCCACAGCGCCGCGCGCGCGTACTATCAGTACCTCTCGCCACACAACTTTACTGCGGATGCCGCCGTAGATCAATGCCAAAGCGCTCGCCCCCCCCCAGTCACAGGAAACGGGACTCGGCCTGGTTCGAATCCGCCTCGGACGGTAAGCATTTTTGAAACACCACCACCACGCCACGTCACACACACTTACACACTTCGCCACCAGAGCGCGCCACCTCACTTCCAAACTTCGTCACCAGAGCGCGCGCACCGCGCCAAAGACCCCACGTCACACACACTTACACACTTCGCCACCAGAGCGCGCCACCTCACTTCCAAACTTCGTCACCAGAGCGCGCGCACCGCGCCAAAGACCCCACGTCATCCGCGTCACAGGGCATGCGGGTCCTGGATCGGAAGTGAGATGAGACCGGAAATGGCTTATCTTATCTCACTTCCGATCCAGGACCCGCATATCTTCCTTACTTGCATATCAATTGCTGTTGTACTTTATTCTTCTAAATGTGAAGAAGGTTAGTTCAGTTGATGATAATTATAGAATGATCATTTATTTATTAAGACTAATATGTGCTTTAGTTTTGCATATCAATTACTCCCAATAATTGAATTCATCCATACTTTTCTATAAAAAATTGGCAGAAATTAATTTATATATCAAAAAGTTTGTCTGAGCAAATAAATAAATCTGGGAGTCCTTGGTTTCTATTATTCAGCTCTTCTGCACAAATTGGAAAAATGGAAACAAATTTATGATTTTGTAAACCCAGTAAAAATTTTCTACAATATGGGATGAATTTCTGTGCAATGGTATGTAATCTAGGAACGATCATTTACATGGTAAGACTAATCTGTAAAGTTGTTTTGCGTATCAATTGCTCCAAATGAATGAGTTCATTCATATATTTCTAAAAAAGTAAGCAAAAATTAATTGGTCTAAAAATATTTTTGTCTAAGCAAATAATATCTGGGAGTCTTTCGTTTCTATTATTCATATTTCATGATCCATAATCTCTATCACTTGAGATAAAATAATGATGCTAATGTTGTTTTGTTATGTGGTTCAGTGCATTGTCAATTTATTATTTACACATAATGTAATGTTGGTGAATCATTAGTTTTCTATTGTATCAGTCGTATGATGAATTGATTTACCTGAACAAATAAGTTTCATACTACGTGTTACTAGCACACAGGACATTAAACATATATATTTTTGTCATCTTTAGAATTATAAAAACTGGTAATTATGTTTCAGAATAGTTACAAGAATTTTCATTTATTTTTATGATTATGAATCATCAATTACGTTATGACATCTGTAACTATTTCTCCTGATCTACCTACTTGCGTACCCGTGCATGAACTTCCGCATGTTGTACTCAGCTTAAAACATTAAGTGCCTTCAAGGTGACGAGTTGACAGATCAATTTCAAAACATTTTTTATGAATACAATGGAAGAAAAAATATAAAAGTAGGATAAGTTTTACAACGTGACAATTTTGATAGTGTTGGAATATAAAAAAACTCCACAAAAATTGTATATGCAAGTACAAGTATTTTATTTTGTAGTTTAGATTTGTTTATTGCGTTTAGTCATGAATTAAACATTTAGAAGGTGGGACTTCAAATAAGAAAAATTTTATTATTTGTGGAAAAGTGAGCGAGGTAATCTGGAAATTTCGAAATGGGGTCAAGAGAAGACAGCTATCGTGGCGTGGCCGGGCAGAGAATGGCAGGGAGTAGGGCGGAGAAGGGATACAATGGAAGATATAGAGATAGGTCCCGCCACAGGGCATGAAAAGATTGAATTCCTCTTCCTGTATAATAATTTACTGTAATAAATGCCCGAGCAACGCCGGGTACTTCAGCTAGTATTGTCATATACAGTTTCTCTAAAACACATTTTCTATAAAAATGAACTAAAAATCCCGCATTTTCAGAAAAGCTCGAACGCCATTTTCTCACAAATTGCTCCAAATTTTTTCTTCAAACTTTTGCAAGGGATATTGGTAACGGTATTGTTTAATATGACGAGGAATGGAGGGCCAAGACTGTACAGTAACAGTGTACAAAAACGAAATTGGGAAATAAAACAATGTAGGCTTTCACGGCCGAAGTGTTAGTCAAAGATTTCTTCTGGGCTGAAGGGCCGTGGTCCATTGGAAAACATATTTCCAGACGTTTCGTCCGCAACTACGGCAGACATCCTCAGTGGCGATGTGGTCTCGGACGAAGAATCCTCTTTGAAGGTTCTCTGGTGACTGTCAAGTTTTGTCAACTGTTCCTGTTGCCATGTTCCCGCGTGCCTATGTGACCACTGTCACGTCTTTGTTTTTCATTGGGTTTTGCTTTGGCCTGGCGGATTACGGGGATCCAAATCGGATTGATTTTCATTCCCTCCTCCTTTCTATTGAAATTCCGGGTATGTTTGTGAATTTCAATGGCTTCACGGTTTAATCGTGCATGGTAGGGAGCTGTGGTGGCTAAAACATCCACGTCTTCGAATCTTACACGCTTTCTCTGGCCGTGAACACAACATAAGTTCTGTGAATTTTGGAATATAAATACGGGAGTAATTTTTTTCCTATAGCCGTTAATTGATGTTAATGTTTGGGTAAGTTTTCAAATATTTCTCTTCTTTTAGGGTTTAAATGTTTTTTCGCCCATAAGAACCAATATTAATTGTTTCTCTTTGTCCAGCCCTGAATTTTCGAAAATAAATAAAGAGTACTTTTTTCTCTAGACCCTTTAATTATTCCTAAATAATGGATGTGGTTTCATTATTTTGAATTGAATTTGAGATGAATTTTAGTCTAAAGCTAGCAGCGCCCACGATTTTGGAAAAACTATAGGAGCGGAAAATTCGGGAATAGAGCACTTAATTAGCATTTAATTAGCCGTTAATTTTGGATATAGTTTGGTAGAAATTCGTTTCTGGGCGCTGCTAACTTTAGATGGCTCAGAAAGACAAGCGGTACAGTGGGTGGATGATTGCAAGCGTCGTCGTCACAACTGCAGTTTTCGTCCTATGTCAAATGCTGCTCTCCACTTCTCGACGCACATTATTTTACCTCGAGATGTTCTCTAACATTACAAACACAAGGATTTCTACTAGATTTGCACTATTTACACAGTTTTAATTGTCAAACAAATTACTGTTATAAAGGAAATACTCCACTTATTTCAATCACTTCCCTCTGATGATTGTTTGGAAGGGATGGAACTCGAATATTGAAGAGAAATAATTTCTTCAAAATTTTGTTCTACAATTCCTTCGTCTTCCCATGCCTTCGAAATTACCTTTTTTATATGACCTACCTCATTGCGCCATTGTTCTGCTGTTGTCCTCTCCACAGCCTCAGTCATGAGATTTTCTACCTCAGATAACGTACATTTTTCTTTCTTCCCTGCCACGTAACCTTTTATTTGCGTCCAAATTTTCTCAATGACATTAAAGTGACAGCACTACTCACGATACCACTGCTCAAAACAACAACAAAAGGCCGAAAGCACGAGAGAATTTTTCCTTCAATGTCGCTTCTCGTCACTGTCCAGCAACTGGAAGTTGCGAAGCGTACAAAAGTTGACAGAAGAGGAACCGGAAGGCCCCCCCCCCCTAAAGCGAGAAACCCACTAGGAGCTCCCAGCTCGGCTCGGCACAGCCCGGCGAGGCACGGTGCCGCTCGGCTCGGCCTGCCAGTCACCCATTACGGACGGCCCGGCACGGATCGGAACTTCACGGGGCGCCACTTGTTCCAGTAGCGATGAAGAGTTTAATGACATTAAACTTCATTTGAAGGAAAAGTCTCTGTCTTCTATATTGCAGTTTAAGAAGTTGCCGAAAAAAATCATACTTTTACAATTTCCGAAAATTCAGAGTTAATCCTGAAAATTGTATCTATGCCATCTTTATTCTATTCTTGCAAGAAATTTAAAGAAAAAATTTGGAGCCATTTTTGAGAAAATTTTGAAAATGTTCCTAGGGCTTCATATAAAGTCCCCCTCCCCAAATTAATAAATGTATTTCAAAATCGCAGAACTTCGGCTCACTCAAAACGTCAGGCGTCTTCAATTTGGATTCAATCTCAATTCAAATCCTACGCATGGTTTAGGCGCTAGGTCATTTCACATGCACCAGAGGGACGGATGTTTTGCTTTCAATTGGTTTTTGGGCATCAAGGACACACAAAACAGGGATTCTGGCTACACCACGTGTTAGAGGAATTTTTTCTTAATTTACTAACTGGATTTATCCACTTTTTCGTTGTCAGGGCCAACAATGATTTTTTCTGCCGAAAATCCGCCGGTTTTTTCGCGGACATTGCATAACTGTTTCTATACTACGTATATTACTCCATATATACGTACGTATACGAGAAATTAATATAAGAAATTTAAATCAGTAGAACTGGGGATATTAAATAAAGAGGCAAGAGCTAAAGCTCGCTTAACTCTTAAAAATCTTATGCCATAATCTTTTAAAAAAAGTTTAATCTTCTACCACGAGTCCAACTCCGTCCGCAACAATGTGGCATAAAATAAACTCAATTAGTGGTTCATATTCTACTTGCTTACCTCCAATATTAGAAAATGAATATGGAATAAAATATAGTGGCTCTGAAGACATTTACAATGCTCTGATAGTTTCATGCACCAACAACTCCAGCAATAATAACTGTGAATCATTTTCTCGTAAATTAATCCCGACTATATCCCTAACTACCGAAAACAACATCCGAACCCTCCTAAGTAACAACCATTTAACCGTCAATTCCTAGTGGATGAGCTCCTTCATGTTTTAAAAAATTATAAAAACTTCCCATCAGGTCCGGACAATATTCTTAATATTTTCTTGAAGAATCTTTCTAGATGTGACATAGAATACATCTTAAAAATGTACAATGGCATATGGATCTTCTAATCCTTCCTTGAGTGATGGGCTTATAATTGCTGTCCCGAAACCAGGTAAAGATCCATCTAAAATCAATAATTTTAGACCAATATCATTGACAATTACAAGAAACTTTGCAAATTACTAGAAACTAGAGGTGTACAGAATGGCACAGACTTTCGCGAAGTCAAGTTTTCTAATTTCCTCGGTGTGGTCTGGTTTTACGGACTTGCCCTATCTTCTTGTAAGCTGCCATCTATCGCCGCCTAAAGTACATTTTTTTTACATTTTCTCAACTTTTCGATATTCTTGTTGTGGAACCGAAATATTATTTTACGAATATTATAGAAACGTATGAACCTATTATAGAAACTTCCTGAATAGCTATTTTGTTGAAAAACGTGAAGCCGTTTCCCGGAAAATGTCGATTATGATTTGCCTGTTTCGTCGCCCAAGTAATACCTTCTTTCTTCCCTAGTAGGTGAAAGGAACGTAACGAAATTTGCGTGGTCAGACGGAAGAGCAGGCATTGTAAAATCAGGCATTCATTCATTCATTAAGCATTACTGTAAATGCGGAATTTGATGCTCCTTTTCACAGGAATCTATTGAGTTTTCGAAAAACTTCTTTTACAGTCATTTAAGCACTTTCACTCAAAAATGTATTAATTCATACAAATCGATGGAAATGTGCATATTAACGGCGTGAGAAAAATTAAAATAAAATACATTTGTGTAATTTTTGAAAAAACAAAAGAATACACTAACATGAACTTTACGTTATATTAAAGAATGCAATTAGCACTATCCATTAGAAAAATTCGAAGAAAAAACTTTGGAGCCATTTTTGAAAAACTGAGTTTGTGTGTTTCGGAAAATGTGGAATTTTGAGCTCATTTTTATAGAAAACTGTTGAGTTTTCGAGAAACTTTATTTTACATTATTTAAAGCATATGTACTCGTAAATACACTAACGTGAAGAAATTGTCTATAATGTAAATATTACCGAAGTAGGAGAAGAGAAAAAAACATGTTTGTAATTTTGAAAAAAAAAAAAAAAAAAGAATATAGCAATATGGTGTTCATGTCATCGAATAGGGAGCATTTGAATTGAATTTGCCTTATTTTACGTGACGAGACTCAGGCCATGAGGCCTGCTCTTCCGTCTGACCACGCAAATTTCGTTACTCCTTTCAACCAATCATGGGAGAAAGAAGGTATTACTTGGGCGACGAAAACAGGCGATTTGAATTTAGCTCAGAGGCATCATTTAGGCTTGAGGATCTTTTACATGCAGTAAATGTACTAACATGGGACAGCCGGCTTTACTTCCCCTCCGAAGGAAGGTGTACGAAATATTTTTTCGCCCTTAAAACTCCACCGTTTCGATCTGGTTTGAACCCGCAAACTTGGGTATAGCAGTCCGATATGCTAGCCGCTTCACCATCGCCACCGCAATGCACCATCGCCGCCACATTTGGTTACTAACCCTTCAAAAAATTTGGAGCCGGTTTTGAAAAAATCTTGTTTATGAATTTTTTTAAAATTGCAAATATTATACGATCTATTGCACGCAACTAGTGATATTATCCAAAAATGTAAATGACTTTTATGATACGTATTTATAGGCAACAAATTTCGTTTGAAGGAAAAATTCTTTCTTCAATTTTATAGTAGTAGGAAGACGCCGGAAAAATTCAAATTTTTGCAATTTTCGAAACTTTAGAGTTAACCGTGAAAATCCAACCTGCCACCTTTATAAGCGTATTTTACTCTATTGTTACAAGAAATTAGGAAATTCTTAGAAAAAAGTTGGAGCTATTTTTGAGAAAATTTTGAAACTGCCCTGGGGTCTTCGTATAAAGTACCCCCAAATATTAAAGAATGTTTTTCAATACTACTAGAGCCAGATTGCCAGGACTTTCTTCAATTTGGAAAAGATTGTACACGTGGTTTAGGCGCTAGCAGTGTTCACAGACGGACGGAGGGACGCACGCGCAGACGGACAGACGGACGGACAGACGTTTTCAAATAAAAACACTTTTTCGGTATGAAGGGACCCCAAAACGTGTATTTCCGTTGAAATCTCCAAATCGATTTTCCGCAGCATTACATAACTTTCTCTATACCACATATATTACTCCTGTATATACATATGTATACGAGAAAGTAACTAGATGTGCTACAGAATGGCGCAGATTTTCTCGTTGTAAAGTTTTGTAATTCCCTTGGCGTGGACTGGCTTTAATGTCTTGCTCCTTTCTCTGACCAGCTGCCATCTATCGTCGCCCAAAGCACATTTTTTCACATGTTCACAACTTTTTGATTTTTACAGAAAATGTTGTGATTTTGAGAAACTTATTTGACATTATTTAAAGCACATGTACTCATAAATCTAATAGACTGAAGAAATTGTCTCCAATGTAAATATAATGGATGTGAGAGACAAGTAGAAAAATTTACATTACTGTAATTTTTGAAATAACAAAAGAATAGACCAATAAGGTGTTTTTGTCATCGGATAGGGTGCACTTGGTACCCTTTCAAAAATTTGAAAAAAAATATTGGATCCGTTTTTGATAAATTATTGTTTTTGTACTTTTTTTAAATTCCAAATATTGCATGCACTACTGCACTGCAAAAATTTCATTTGAAAAAAAATCCCTATCTTCAATTTTATAGTTGTAGGAAAACGCCGAAAAAACTCAAATTTTTTGGAATTTTCGAAAAATCAGAGTTAACCGTGAAAATCGGACCTATGCCACTTTTATAAGTGTGTTTTACTCTATTCTTTCAAGAATTTCTTTTAAAAAAATATGGAGCCTTTTTGAGAAAATTTTGAAAATGTCCGCGGGGCTTCATGTAAAGTACCTCGAAATTTTAAAGAGTGTTTTTCGAAATGTCAAAGCTTCAACTAGAGCCAGATCGATCGGGGAATCTTCAATTTGGAAAAGATCGCACGGATGGTTTAGATGCTAGTAGTGTTCACAGACGGACGGACGTTTTGCTTTCACTTGGTCTTTCGGCATGAAGGACCTACACAACTCGGATTCTAGCAACACCAGGTATTAGAGGATTTTTTTTCTCGTAAATTAACATTTGGAATTATCCACTTTCTAGTTATGAGGGCCCGGCAATGAATCTTTTTTCTGTCGAAAATTCACCGTTTTCTCGCACAGCATTACATTACTTTCTCTATACTACCTAAATAAATTACGTATATACGTAGTACGTATACAAGGAAGTAACTAGAGGTGCTACAGAATGACACAGACTTGCTCGTAGAACATTATTTCTATATTCTTTGATGTGGTCTGGTTTTAAAGCCTTGCTCCATTTAGTCTGGCTTTAAAGCCTTGCTCCACCCAGCTGCTATCTATCGTCGCCCAGTACACATTTTTTTTACATTTTTCTCCACTTTTTGCTTCCCTAATAGTACAACCGAAATAATACTTCAAGAATATTAAAGAAGAGTAGAATATTGTCCGAAATAGAAAGCCGTTTTATGAAAAGAATGTTTAAGCGTTACTATAAATGCGAAATTTGAAGCTCTTTTTCACAGAAATCTTTTGAGTTTTCGAAAAACTTCATTTGAAGTCATTTGAAGCACTTTCACTCACAAATGTAACAATGTATACAAATTGATGGAAATGTAAATATTAACGGCGTGCGAGATAATTACATTTACAAAGTACATTTGTGTACTTTTTGGAAAAAAAATGAATACTCCAAAATGAAATTTACATCGTATTAAACAATGCAATTGACACTATACATCGGAAACGTTGGAAAAAAACATTTGAAGCCATTTTTGAGAAAATTACGTTTGAGCGTTTCTGAAAATGTAGAATTTTAAACTCCTTTCCAGAAAACACTTATGTTTCGGAGAAGCTTTATTTGACATTATTTAAACACATGTACTCATTAATAAAATCATGTGAAGAAATCACCTCTAATGTAAGTATTACCGACGTGAAAGTCAAAAAATTACATTTTTATTTTTGAACAAACAAATGTATAGAGCAATATGGCGTTTAAGTCATCGTATAGGTTTTGTCTATCACTAACCATACCAAAAATTTAAATAAAATCTTTGGAGCCGTTTTTGAGAAAATTTTGGTTTTGTAATTTTTTAAAATTGCAAATCTTGCACCCACTATTGCGCAAAAACTACTAAATGTTTCGGAAACTCCACATAACCTTAATGAAAGTACTATTTATGGACAACAAATTTCATTTGAAGGAAAAATGTGTCTTCAATTTTATAGTTGTAGGAAGATGCCGAAAAATATTCAAACTTTTGCAAATTTCGAAAATTCAGAGTTAATTCTGAAAATGAGACCATGCCACCTTTATAAAGGGGCGTTTATACGGAGAGAGTTTTCTCTCCTAACTTTCCGGAATTGGTTAGGAGACACGTGTAAACTCTCAGGAGAGCGATCTTCTCTCCGGAGACATGACGTCATAGGAGATCTTCGAAGTTTCCATGAGAGAATAGTGTAATGGCTCTGGTAGCGCTGAGAAACCGTATCTCCTGGGAGATAAATAGTATTCAAAGAGAGTTGGAAGAGTTTGTGCTTTCTTGGTATGTGTCCACGTACTCGATCAGCCTTTCTGTCTGTGCGTCGTTCCAGTGTGGTCCGTGGATGTCTGATCTTTGGGAAAATTTTACGCTGGGGAATTATAAATAAAAATGACAAAGAACTGTATGTATGTCCATAGAGTTCAAAGCAAGTATCTATCCCCAAGGAATACATTTTCGCATGACGTATATTGCTTTTTAATTGCTTGAGATATTTTTCCTAATAACAAATCAATCCTTCTGGAGTTACACGTGCGAATTTTATGTACATAAATCCTCTTGCTTTATATCATTTTTAATAATAATAATAATAATAATAATAATAATAATAATAATAATAATAACTGTTATTATATTAATTATATATATTGCTTTAATAAATAATAACTCGAAGTTACGAATTAATTGTGAAATTTTGTTATATAAAACTATCGTAAGGCGTTCTCCTATATGGTGTAATTTGGTAGTGACCAAATTTCACAAAGTTCAAATAATCCAAAATAAATTCCTTCCAAAAATTTACATGCTCCCTAGTTTATATCAAATAAACAAATTTACATATAATTTAAAATTGATTCTTTAAAATCGTTTATAGTTAACGTCACAAAAAGATTCTATAACAAATTATCAACTTAACCATTTTTCAAAACTTGACATTAGGTCAAAACTTTTTGATCGAATACGATCACGCTTTCCAATAGATATTTTTAGTCCTACATTAATTAAAACTTGTTTTATTTTATTAATCCTGCAAAATTGCAATACAATTGAACAGCAAATAAATATATATTTTCAATCCTCTTCCTGCAATTCCTCCATCAAAGTTTTATAATACTCAGCTCTTCTCTGTAAAAAGAATCACCCACACTTATATCTTTCTTTAAGTAAGTATCTTTCTTTTTCTCTGCTTCTTCAAAATTATTAAAGCGGCACAGACATCTCCAAGATCTGTCACATTCTAACCCCAAACTGCTTGCCGGTGCTCATCAGCTGCTTATTCAACGTGGCGGCGCCAAATAACATCTAGAGACATTTGTATCAGGTGTAAACAGCAAGGAGATACTTTTCCGGAGAGATCTCAGGAAACTACTCTCCCGGGAGTTAGGAGACTCGCGTTGCGGGAGATATTTCCCATTGTGTAAAGCCAGTTTATCTCCTAACTTCAGGAAAGTTAGGAGACTTTGTCTCTAAGTGTAAACGCCCCTTTAGTGTATTTTACTCCATTTTTACGAGAAATATAAAGAAGAAATTTTGAATCGTTTTTGAGAAAAATTTGAAAATTCTGGGGGGCTTGATGTAAAGTACCCCCAATTTTTTAATATTGTTTTCAAAATTTCAGAGGTTCAATTAGATCCAGATGGACAGGATTATTCAGTTTGGATCGTACGAATGGTTTAGGCGCTAGGAGTGTTCACAGCCGGACGGACGGACTGACGGACAGACAGACACAGACAGACGGACGGACGTTTGGTTTCCATTTGGTTTTTAGGTATCAAAGATCCACAAAACAGGAATTCTGACTACACCACGTGTTAGAGTAATTTTTTCTCTTAATTTAGCAACTGGTTTTATGCTCTTTTTCGTCACAAGAGCTCGGCAATGACTTTTTTCCGCCGAAAATCCGCCGTTTTCTCGCCCAGCGTTACTTAACTTTCTCTATACAATGTATATACGTACGTATACGAGAAAGAAAAAATAGTTGGCAACAGTCTCAGTTGGCTCCTAGAAACAAGAAATCTCCTTTCCAAAATGGAATATAGATCAACCAACGACCATCTAATAAGCATCGACACAGAAATTTGTGATGCACTAGCACTTAACCAACATACAATTGTTGTTTCGTTTGATACTGAGAAATCTTATGAAATGATGTTTAAACCTCGACTACTACGTAACATTAATGGCAACTTATTGGCTTTTATGAAAAAGTTTCTGCAACATAGATATCTGCGTGTACGCATGTTTGATAAAACGCAGGGAAATAGTGAATGACCTCCCTCAGGGTTTAGTTAATAGTGTGCTACTGTTTTTGATGGCAATTAATGAAATAAGTAGTGGCATAGAAGCTTCAAGTAAATTATTTCTCGTAGCTGATGATATTTCCATTGTATGCTGCGGTAAAGATCTCCGCATAACAACTAAAATAATCCAAGAAAACTTGAATAAAATTCAAACATGGGCATGTTCTTCTGGTTTCTCCCTTTCAAGACTAAATCAGAATTCACTATCATCTCCAGAAGCTCAAAAATTTTAAATAAAAATTCTGCCCTCTTTATTGAAGACCACCAAATACGTAGATCCTTGTAAAATCTTGTAAAATCTTTGGCATGACCTTTGACAAAAAACACACATAGAAGAAGCACATTTCCCTGCCAAATGCCGAATGCAAATCCAGGCTGAATATATTGAAAATATTAGTACCTCGAAAATGGAGAGCAGAGTGAAAGTGTTTAATTAATGCTTATCGTTCTATTATTTAAGACAAATTAGATTATGGAGGTGTTATAGGTAGCTAATAAATCTACACTACAGACGCTGAACACTAATATAAATTTAGCATTTTGAATAAGTTCAGGTGCCTTTATGTCAAGCCCTGTCAACAACCTTATTTTAGAAGCAGGATTACTTTCCCTCGATTTGCAGCTTAAACAACTATGTCTCCAAATTGGCTACTCAACTTTAAATTCTTCAACTAATCCGGCCTTCAAATATATCTTCAGCCCTCTTTAAACAGATTACCATTCAATTCATGTGAAGTATCCAAAACCACTTAGAGAAAGAATTCCAACTTATGAAGATGAATTGAATATTGAAACCCCTCACATTCTACAGAGAAAGATTCACTCTATCCCCCAGGCAATCCTTTAAACCTGAGGTTTATATAATGATTGCACAGATTCCCAAATCTTTAATTTTTCCAAAAATTATTACACCCCATCTTAATTCTCTTTACAAAGGCTACCATGATTAGAAAAAGTATATACAGATGGATCAAAATATGAAAGTAAAGCAGGTTGTGCAATAGGTTTCCACAACCCCTCACAATACCTTCAAATTCAGGTTACTGGAATTTTTTTCTAGCTTCTCTTGCAAAGCCTGGTCCATTCTGAAAGCCTTTAAATTAGTCTCCCAAAATGGAGAAAACCGTAAAATAGTGATTCGCTCAGACTCTATGGATACCTTGAATGCAATTGGTAACAGATTCTCTAAAAAAACATAATCCAAAGAATACAAGAACTTTTATATACCCAAATAAAAACGGCACCTTCATCTCTGTTGTTTCGATTCCAGCACATAAAGATATAGTAGAGAATGAAAAATCAGATAAAGCGGCCAAAGAAGCAACTTCATTACCCACAACGGGCAACGGTGTAAAGGGAGTTCTCCCCAATATCAAAGTATACCTTAAAAATATTGTTACGAAACAGTAGAATGAAAAATGGCTGTCTACCTTCTCCAAACTTCACCTCGTAAGGAAATTCGTTATGGAACCCGCTCTCCCTAACCTCTAACTCACTAGATTCCAACAAGTCCAAATTACCAGACTACGTATTGGCCACTTTAATTTCTCCCACATTTACCTAATAAAAAAATCTGACTCATTATCTTGACTTAAATGTGGAGCCCAAGTATCTACATCCCATATTATTCTGGAGTGCCCAGAACTAGCCCGTATAAGACAGTCCTTAAACTTAAAAGATTCTTTATTTAATTCCTTCTCCTCTTTAGAAAAATGTATAAAAGCTTTACAACTTTTAAAAATCTCTAAAATTGACACCTTAATATAAATCCATCTTTTACCTACATCTCATTCAGTAAAACCTTTCAAACGTGTTATGAATATCAAAGGATTATGTACTGTAAATAAATAAGTATGTGTCTTCATAAATGAAATATTGTTTCTTAAAATAGATTTTGAAATATGGTCATGTACTTTTTTTTGAAAATTTTGAGTACTGGGAAAGTACTTTTTGTTTTAGCACCGCTAGTTTCTATTTGCGCAAAGCGTTATCTCTGGTCCCCGAAACATTTAATTTTATTAGTGGAATAAAGTTTTTCTATACCATTCAGTTGACTCGCGCGAAACACCAAATAATCGATCAACTAATGGCCCTATGACATTTTTTGCGTGTTGCTTTGTGTGGAACTAGATGGCGCAGATGGCTGGAAAAGCAATCAGATTGCACATCATCACGGGCATGTAATCGTGTAAGTAGAATGAATTCCCCCGCCCCTTGCTACAGTACAATCAAATGGAATGCTACATAAATCAAATAATCACATTTGGCCAACCATTAAATTATTTTGACCACTCATTAACCGCGTTGAAGCGCAAATTGGACAAAATTAAAGGGGTTTGGAATATGAGGGCGAAATGATACTGAAGTGCTTAAATTTGCTCGTGGATGTGGTCTATTGTTATTTAGCCAAAACTTCGAATTTGCGATGTGTAGTTTAACTTGAACAAAATTAATTAATTATTGGATAAAACTGGGCAAAACATGAGTAAAATGATAATGTATTTTATTTGATTGTATTGTAATATGGCGGTGCGAACATCGCATTCCTAATGATTCAATTCTGGTTCCTGCATGAGACATTGTCATTTCTGATTGTGATGCAGAACAAACATCTCATTGTGCCAACCAAATACTTACGGGCCAATATATTGCTCGAGAAGGCCACGTAGCGTTCTTTCATATGGTCACGCATGCTTGGTCAAGGATATGAAACTGTGATGGATGTGAGCATAAGTGAATTTTATTTTTAATTCGAACACCCTGAAATGTTACAGAGTGGTCTGAAGTTCTAACCCAGGTCACTGAACGTAGAATTTATGATAAATTATGGAATTTTTAACATTTGTTGCTGAAAGCTTATCACGTGTTTTCTGGTTTTGAAAATGTAATTTAAATGAAAGAAGTATATGGGTTTGTGTCGAATAATATCATTTCATGGATTCACTTCATTAGAATTGGGGATGAACTCCTCGAGAAATCACTGAAATATTTAAAGTACTATGTAAACTGTTACACTAATAGAACATAACGTTAATAAAACTTTAGAGTGCGCTTAATGAAAATGAAAATTGGAGGCGGCAGAAAAAACTCAAGAAAAATATAACTGGCTTTAATTTTATAGTATGTTACTATAAATAAAAGAATTGATTTTATATACTCAATAATTGATAAATTGAACTTTGGCATTGGCACTGTTCCTGCTGAGGCTTAAGGTTAAATAAAATTTGGATGGTGATCAATGAAATGGACTGTTTGCTTCCATTCATCCGCAAAAGTAATAAAAAATTGCAACTGCAAATTCGTATTGTCACACCCACCACTTGAGAACGTTTCATGCATTTTCAATAGATGTGACAAATCTAGGAACCTTGCTTGCTTGAAGAATAGTCGTACATTATTCCGCAGGCACATTTTATTAACTCAGAAAGTGTTTTGCGTTCTTATTATATATTATGTTTTTATGTATAACTGATACAAATACACAGATGCCTGCGGACAAATGTCTGTACCGAACTTTGATTTCTAATTATTTAGTGTTTAAACGAAAAACATCAGCTGTTGTAATTGTGGAGGCAAAGGAAAGAGGGTTTGCTGTCAGTGGGTGTTTACAAGCGAACCAATAAGCAGACACCACGAATGTGAGATAACAAAATGCTTTATTGCACAGGTGTAACAATGGATATGTACAAAAAGCCCTGCGCCCGCGGGGGGGGGGGGCTGCGTCTGGTAACGTTGAGCGCCGAGAGATGGTGTTGGCGAGAATTGACACTGGCCCACCATTCTACACGGCGGAGCCAGGGGAATCTGAGCACACGCACATATATGCTTACGCAATCAGAATGATGAATCGAGGAGTCATGAGTGATACCTGCGCAGGTGCTCTCCAGATTTCGCTTGAATGGACATTTTGTCACTAATCAGCAAAGAATCTGATTCAGAACATTTTTACTCCAAATTTAAAGACTGATATTTCAAGCACAATAAAGTTGAATCTTTAATACCTGGTATTTCTGACTGAACAGATATACTCATCGCCTTGCTATTGAGATAAAATGAAAGCTTTATCCGTCATTGAAGAGAAGTGAAGTCAAACGAATAGTGTTCTTAAAATATGAATCTCCTGGAAAGTTCTCCACTGGCGTACACTCATGTCTTTCATCATATGTATTGAAACAGGAAGATCTCTTCAGTTAATGCTTTTGAATTGAAACAAAAAACACTTGCACTGATACAAGTCTTTGGCTTCATCCGATTTCCTGAAGAACCCTATGATTCACAGATTTGTGCACATTGTACGAATTGGTCTTACAGCTTCTTTGTGATTTCTTGAGCCTTCAATCAACACTCGGAGATAGTTCGAGTCGCTGAGGTTAAGAGAGGCCCTAATTATTATGGGTAAAAATATGTACAGTCCTTTGCACAGTCTTTGGCGATTCCATTTCTAGCAGTTCCTCATCAAACAATATGCAATAATGTAGAACACGCGTTCACGAGGTCGACTCGACTTTTGGTCTGCTCTTGCAAGCGTTAACGAGGTGAATACAAAGATTAATAATGTGAGATTGACACGGAGAAGTTAAAAATTTTCTTGGCTCTTTTTTGTCAAAATAATTTGCATTACTACTATTATTTTGTACTATAAATGTTCACCTTAAATTCAGTTTTTTACATTAATCTTCAGAAACTGTGAAAAGGCATATCACATCGAATTATTTAAAGAATTTGGTACAGTAATTAATTTACTGTGATTAACTTAATTATTGTAATATATAGAGGAAGACACAGTATTTGATAAATCTATCTAAATGTTATCAAATTGTTAAATAATGAATTTTCATATTCGTTGAACTAAAAAGGCATCAGGTGAAATGAGAGATGTTAAATAACAAATTCGCCCCCTACGTTTTTGACCATATACTTCGAGAGTGGCAGTGATCCTCAAATACAGTTACACGGGTATTTCATAACAATTATTGATTGATTAAGAGGGAATTGATGAAGAGGAGCAAAATGGACCCATAATTATTGCTTTATGGAAACTTCTGCTCTTTGAACGCAGTTTCAAATGTTACAACTAGATAGATACACGCTGTCTATTTGATGAGTGTACTTCAGTCAGTAGCATGGTGTATACTAGGGCTGCTCAAATGCAAGATGTCGGGCTAAGCTCCCAGCGGTCGCCCTCTGCAGTGGTCACTACACACGTTTCCTTTACCCCTCTTTATCCGGCTCTCAGCACTGTGAACTACGCCTTCCCTCATTGCCATGGGGCTGGCTTGACGAGCAGCAGGCCACAGCGCTGGCCCGGTGCGCCAGTGGACCGCCCACTGGAGCAGCCCTAATGTACACAACATACATATATTTTGCACAGCGTGGATTATCTTAACCCTTTCCAGTTTCTGAACATTTGTTAACTTGAAATCGAAGTGATAGCAGACCCCGCTATTCCGCCGGATTAAGAGGTGACTCATATGAAATGCTATTCGATCGCATATCACATGGAATTTGTTCCCAACTGTGGTGGCAGTGTACTACTAAGTCTATGACGTTATGATGGAACATCAAGTCGGTGGCATTAATATGTTTTATATCTATCAGTATACATGATATTTGTTTTATTTATTTAACAATTAATTATTAGTATATCACAATACCGTTATGTATACAGATCAGTACTTGATAGACAGATCTTAACGAACAAATGCAAATCAAGAAGATGCGGCATTATGGAAAGTTAGTGCACACTCTGTCGCCACAGTTTTGAACTTTTTGCAATTTGTCCTAAACATTGTGAAAAAAACTCTTTTCATACTCGTACACAATTGGTCACGCGTGGTTGATTAGCGCTACGCGGTGCAGAAACCCTCCACGGCCTCCGTCACACGAGTGTTGCATTGACGCGCGTTATGTTACGCGCGTCGTAGATTAACACTGTATCTTATGCGGAACGGCCAAAGTGCTCGTGTGTCGCCTAGGCTCTCAGCTCCGGCGGGCGCCTCCCCATTGGCGAGCAAACTGAAAGCCTTCGTCGACCTCCTCCTGCGCGAGTGGCCTCACTGACGCGGGAACTGCCACGCCCCTGGGGAGCGCGCGGGCGCGGGGGCGGGGGCGGGGGCGGGGACGGCGCGGGCGGCCGGGGCCGAGTCCGCCCCGGCGGCGTCCGCGCTCCTCCCCCAGCCGCCGCCGCCGTGCGCGGGCGGGTGCGGCTCCGGCAGGATGACCCACTCGTGCGTCCACACCGGCTTCCACACTTTCTTCCACGCCGGGATCCAGATCTTCTTAGTGCCCGGCACCCAGATCTTCTTCCATGCCTCCTTCCACTCCAGCTTCTTGTCCGGCACCCACACCAACTTCTTGTCAGGCTTCCACACCTGCACCCACGCCTCCTTCCACACGAGCTTCTTGCTGGGCACCCAGATCTGCTTCTTGTCCGGGCGCCAGATGATCTTCCACGCCTCCTTCCACACTAGTTTCTTCGACGGAACCCACACTTGCTTCTTGTCTGCCCGCCATATCTGTGAAAGATATGTGAAAGAAAAATATTGTCTACATAATATATCTGTGAAAGAAAAATATTTCGTCATTCAACTTCGCAATTTCGTTATCATTTCTTAGGACAGAACAAAATACTTAATAATTAAATTACCTACAATTTTCCTAACTCATTGATAGCCCTTTAAGTTGAATGCATTTGGTCTATTCATGGAAAAGTATCTAATTTACAAAAATATCCTAGACAGATATCTATGAATGTACAAGACTACTTCATCACTCTACTCCTTGTTGAATGTAAAAACTCGTTGAAAGAGAAGCATTCGATCTGAGAATTTACATTATCTTCCTCCTTCCTAAGCGTATTTTTCATACTATCGTTTTATTTTTATACTATCACTTCGTTAAATAAATTTATCTAGGAATTTAATGTATTATTACTATAACAAATTCAAATTCTTCTTTAAAAAAATCGCTAGTAATATAAATTCAACATTAGTGAAGGTGTTAGTTTAAAAATCATTGCACAACTTTGAGATGCCGGACAATCATTGCACAACATCGTTTCATCCCAGCGCCAAAATATTTATTTATTTTGTCTTCTCGCTTAATTGCAGACACATTTGTGAACGCGTTTGGTGCAAACAATATCGTTACTAAACAACAGAATTTGCGATGCCCTACCTGTTTCCATTCTTCCTTCCACACCAGCTTCTTGCTCGGCACCCAGATCTGCTTCTTAGCGGGCTTCCAGATCTTCTTCCAGACGGGCTGCCACACCAGCTTCTTCTTCCAGAGGCCGTGAGACGTGTACTCCCAGCCCTCGTGGTCGACGCCGTGCGACTTCTCGCCCGGCACCCACACCTTGATGAGCTTGGGCACGTACGACTTCTTCCACGCGGGTACCTGGATTTCCTTCCACGCGGGCACTTGAATCTCCTTCCACACGGGCTTCCAGATCTTCTTCCACTCGGGCACCTGCGGGCGTGACGAAACTACGTCTTAGAGCTTGGAATCAGTTTCTGGAATACTATTGTAAAAAAACTGTTTTGAACAGGAGACTGTGATTTAATTTCCCCACAACTTCATTTGATTCCCAATAACCGACGAAATTCAAGTTATTCAAAACATTCTTTATGTCTCTTGGTTTTTTAATTTATGAAAATGGATTTTGTAAAACTGAATATTTGGATAACATTGTTCCATAGAAATAAGCGGATATCTCCATCAACGAATATTCTATTTTATCACTTATCTTTCAAAAAATGATTTTTTGGCCTGGTTTACCTCAAAATCTCATTTTTTGATTTTTTGTTACAACAGTATTCGTGAAAAGCGACGATATTTAAGGTGATTCTGGTGTGTGACGTTACCCTCCATGATCGTGGATATTTTGAATTAAATAATATGTAGTAATATTGACAAACCCCTATATATTTGTATTTAATACCTACCGAAATAATGCAGATATTTTAAGATAAATTGTGTTAACGGGATATTAGATTATAAAGGTTGAATTTAAGTTCCGTGAAACAAATTTAAAATAAAATTGAATTCCAACTATATTACTTTTTGAATGTTAGTCAGTTTTCTACCTGATTCAACTTTCTTAGCATTTAAAATTATCTAGTAAGAAGTTCAATTCTTTAATCGTAGCAAGTTTTGTTATCGAACGTAACCACCAGAAAATAAAAATACTAAAAATGCCATAGAAAATGATTTGATCACCAAAGTACTATTATACAATTTCAATTTAGGCATGGAGGTTTTGATCAACCAAGCATCAGTGCCATTATATACAGAGTGAGTCACGTAACTTTAGCACCTCCTGTACCTTTTGAACGGTTCAAATTATTGCAATGCAGTTTTCACGAAAATGAATGAGGGAATGGGGCTAATAGATAAGTGTATTTATTTATATTTTATAACTTGTATTTTACGAGATATTTGAGGTAACTTTGTTTTTTCAAATGGAACAATACATATTTTTTAGTCGCAGTTTTCTCCTGAACTCTGCTTTCCATCCCTCCGCGTTTTCTGATTTTTTGTCTTTCGTTGATTGAAAATACAGGTTTGTCACAAGTATGTATTGTACATATGTACATATTGTACATTGTAATAAAATTGTTTATTACTTCAACTTCAGCAGTTTTGTGAATATTTGCAATACTTATCGTATCTTCAAATACTAAAATCAGCTCCCCTTCCCCGAGCGCGCCTTTGCTGGTGGAACGCTGCGTGGCCTTGCGTGGCGAGCAGTTACATTCAAAATATCCGTTAAACATGAGATGCAATCACAATTACTAAAACGAATGCTAATATAACATATGACAATATGTATATCATTGAATTCCTCTTTTTACGCTCGTCATGGTAGAATGAAAAAAAATGTATTGCTCCATTTGAAAAAACAAAGTTACCTCAAATAGCTCGTAAAATACAAATGGTAAAATATAAATAAATACACTTATCAATTAGCCCCATTCTCTCATTCACTTTCGTGAAAACTGCATTGCAATAATTTGAATTGTTCAAAAGTTACAGAAGTGCTAAAGTTATGTGACTCACCCTATATATATATATATATATATATATATATATATATATATATATATATGTGTGTGTGTGTGTGTGTGTGTGTGTGTATGTATATTCAAGGCATTAGGGAAGTGTGCACTTACTTTAATTTCTTTCCATGCCGGTACTTGAATGGGTACCCACACTGGTTTCCAGATCTTCTTCCAATCGGGCACCTTGATGTCCTTCCACGCGGGCACTTGAATTTCCTTCCAGATGGGCTTCCAAATCTTCTTCCAGGCCGGTACTTTGATGTCCTTCCACACGGCCTTCTTGGTGTCCTTCCACACGGGCTTGTAGATCTTCTTCCAGGCGGGCTTCCAGATCTGCTTGGTGCCGGTCTTCCACACCTTCACCCAGTCCGCCTTCCACGTGAGCTTCTTCTTCCAGTAGCCGTTGGGTACGTGGTGCTCCACATGGTGCTCCTCCTCGTGAACCACGTGGTCGTCCCAGCCGCCGCTGGCGTCCCCGCGCTCCTGCGCCTCCCTGTACACGCAACGTGTTACCCCATGTGCGCCTACGTGCGCCAGCAGCGCGTGCGTCCGGGTCCGTCCGTCCGTGAGTGAGTGCGTGTGAGAGACGCGCCTGAGAAAGTGGTTGGCTTGGTTGTGACGTTATGTCGTACATAGGTCGAGCAAAGGAGGAGTAGAGTCAGAAGTTTATAGTTACGTCCAATACGGGGGAGGGACAGCTGAAACTAATCTCTAAACTCTATTAAATAACTACCCTTATGACAAAGTTTAAAGACCCCAAGTTTCACGAGAAATGAGAAAATTTTAAAAGAAGTGTCAGTAGAACCTCTAAAATCTTTAATGTTTAAATCTCGTCTCGTTTTTATTCTTGTCTTAAATATTTTACTGCTGTAGAGTATGATTTTAATGGAGAAAAAAGTGGAAAAGTAAGAACTGCTCCAAGCCGGGCCGCTTAAGGCCGCTTTTTAACTTCTAAGTCTCATAGCGACTCCTGTAAGTAATATTGGGGGTAACGGTAATGGCATACGGACACATACAAACATCCATGTCAGGGCAGGATTCGAACTCGCGACCCTTCGGGCACGAGGCAACAATGGTTCTTCAGCCTTAACAATCTCGACTCCCCAGGCCGGCAGTTACGAATACACTGGTTTATGTTCTGTTCAACATCCTTTCAACATCGAGATGTGATCAACGCTTCGAACCATATTTTTTGGACTGAATGACCGGTTTTTGAAACTCAATTGTCAGTACCATGTCACTCGTTAGATAGAATTTTTTTTCAAAAGTGTAGGTTCTTAGTTTTACTCTTATTATTCGCTTACATTATCTAATCTTGCAGTGTCGAAAGTCGATTCATGAACGGAGACAGAATCAGGAATAAGATGTAAGTATGTTCCTGTACAAGGTGACATGATACCAAAGAACTAGGCAATACAGCATTTTTAAGAAACTGTTCGAAGCATTCGTCATCTAGATAATTTAATGGTCATAGCTTGTGTAAAACCAGGAGACTCGGGTTCGATTTCTAGTAGTGACTAACACTATGAAAAGTTTGAACTATTAAATACATTTGTTACTCAGTGACAAAGTCACAACAAGACCTTTACTCCGCGGAACAAATTTTTGACGAACCAATTGCCAATCTAACAACATCTAACGAGTGGTGATAATTGAATAATTGTTTTCTTAATTTTATAATGCGCACAAAGACATTAAATATCGCGTTAAATGCAATTATCATTAGTAACGTTCTTAAAGGAAAATAATGAACATGCACGTTTTGGACAAACTGCCGAAACGGATAAAAATTACGGATAGATTACGCAATTCTTTTGTGGGTGTTCTGAGAAACTTGAAACTATAAACGAAGTTTTAAGAACAAAACGTTAAAAATAATATTTACCTGATTTATTTCTGTGCTTAGTATAAATTATTGCATTTGAAAAAATATGATCGAATTCTGTATAATGTAAAGTGGAAACAGCAACACACTGTATTTTTGTGCAAAGGAATGCCTAACCTAAGGCGCATCTAACAAAGAATCGATGTTAATAAAGGAATTTGTATTTTTTGCCGTGTGAAAGAGAATCTACTTTACGTAATATTATTGCAGGAAATAATGTTCAGAGCGCTATTATTAGAAATAGTGAAAAAAGTTGTAAACCATATAGTAATTTATTTCCGACTCCGTATGTATGTCAAGCACTGTTTCTGACATAAGCTTTTACGTGTAATTTTATTTTGAAACCGGTGAATATTAGGAATAAATCCAAGAAGTAGTTGATGTAGCTGGCTCATTCTCCTATTTAATATCACAAAAAGCAAATATATTCAAATAGTTGGCATACAAAGAATCCACTTAGTTTTTGAAACGAAAACTTTGAAAACTGGCGTCGAATATGTGTACTGTTTTCCTACATTATCGTTGTATTGCTATTTTGATGAAGAAGAAAGTAGTAAAGTGAAACATTGAGTAATGTGAAGTAATGAATAAAGATTTTAATACTTTGATTTCTTTAATAGAAATGCGTTTTGTATTTGTTTTGTACTGAATTATCGCACTTTCGTAATTGCACTAGTCCACGGAAGTATCTGCAGCACAAATACATATGTCTTTGCATGCCTTAAGTGTTCGAATTCCAATATGGATTCTTGTCGGATTGGCAAATTCCTTTTGAAACCACTTTTCAAATGAAGGGCGGGCAGGTGATGCCTCGCGGTGGCGCTCCGCATGCGCGCGGGGCGGGGGAGGGGTTGGGGGTGGGGTAGGAATGCGACATCGACGACAAAACATCCATCTTTAAAATTAAAACATCAATGCTAATGATACATCAACCAAAAGCCCTCGATGTTTTTTAAAAGTTAGTTACTAACTTTAAACATTAAGTTGACCGATTTATTAGAATTGTATTTGACAGAGGCCGTGTTTATTCTTCTATAATTAAGATTTAACTTTCAAAACAGAAAAACTAACAACTAACAAAACAATCTAAAGTTCTGAGAGCTCAGGATATCTCAAAGGAGCAGAAGTCCTCAGTTTGCCGCAGAAGAATTCGGGAAGAAGGATAAAGCTCTTGCCCTTCTGCACATGCGTTCGTTGTCTCTCCACGTGCAACGTACGAGAAATTGCTAAGAAATATTTGAGCATCGGGTGCATCTTACAGGGTCTGCTCAATCTGAGTTGTATAAACAGCATTTATTTCTTTCAAACACATGAACTGTCAGTGGTAGCATTAGTTATTATTGGATATTTTAACTTTTACAAAATAGTAATTGAAGGTTTCTTACAAAAACCAAACAACTCCAAAATTTCATTTTTTGAGATTTTTCACGACATTATTACCTATAGCTGGCGGCAGGTGATGGAACATTTTGCTGCTATCTGCTGGAACATTTTCTGTCGCGAAATACATTCAAAAATTGTATTCGGAGAAAATTATCACTTTATCACTATGCACATCTATGATATGTTTTTGTGCCTCCTCAAAAATCTCGAATTTGGACTAGCTTGGTTTTTGCAAAAAACCTTCAATTATGGAACTTTCACTACCAGAACACCGAACACGTAGAGCTCAAAATATTGATGTTAAAAGACTTTGGCTTTAATCAATCGATTTCTTATCATTTAAATTATGATTGTCTATAAGATGTTATCACATTATGGAGACATATTTAATCTCTGAAACTTTGTGTAAGATGGAAAAATAATTACAATTTATAGGACGTTCTCAAAAAAACCTGATTGCCCTAAAACCTCATTGAGAAACTTTATCAAGTTAATGAATCGATGTTTAAAGATTCAGTGTTTCAATTAAAACATCGGTCTTTTGAAAATATTGAAATCAGCGTTAAAATACGTCGAGTTTAATCAATCAATATTTAAAGGATTGATTCAAAATTACTATTATATATACATTCTCTTTCCATTGAAACATCGATATTAAAAGCATGGACTTTAATTATCGCTGTCGATGTTGCCGAGGGTGGAGGGGGCGTGGTGGTACTCACGTGAAGAAGGCGGCGCGGCGCGCGAGGCCCGGGGCGGAGGGCCCGGCGCTCGGCTCGACGATCGCCTTCGCAGCGACCAGGGCGGCGAGCAGCAGCGCGGCCAGCGCCCGCTGCAACACACAGCGCTTCGCTTAGCTTAGCTTAGACGCGTCGCTTGGCGCGACGGCTTTTGAATCGAGGCGCTGCTGGAGTTTGTAATGAGCACGCCTAGAACTTTCTGTGGGCTTCGCTTTGGTGGTGGTCTCTGCCTTGTTAAAGTTATAATTTTTAAAGTTATATCTTTACAGGAAAATAATTTATTTTTAAACAGTTGTACTATATATTTTTTACACAGGTCTCTCAAAAATAAATGTTTTAAACTTCTAGGGTACGTAGAGGGCTAAAAATGATTCCTTTTGCCAATGAACGTAAATCTCATTTAACGAAATTACACATGACACTTTCCCCTAAGTTTGAGGCAATTTCTTATGCTCATGTGTTCGGCGGGTCACGTTCGGGCGCACTCAAGGAGATTTCATGTACCTTCCGAGCACCTGTGAATGAGCAAATACCAGAGGTGGAAATGCGTATAATTATTTTATATACAATTTACCACTACATATTAATTGGTACAACATGAACATTTTCGACCATTGTACATGTCCTAGAAATTACTTCTAACATTGAAAACTTACAATTAATATTAAGAGTATTTTAGTACTTCGACCCAGAGTACTTTGTATACTGTCATACGAGCCATGAGAATTGTTTAAATCGAACCGCTCAATATAAGTTATTTTATTGCTTGCTTTTTGATGCAAAATATATAGCATTTGAGTAGGTAAATTTTCACTTTCATTTCTTAAAGATGTTTCTGGCGTTTGTACATACGGTATTGTTGTATATTTTCAGAAGTGTTATGTGGAAGAAGAGTTAACCTACGTCTCATTACCATGTTATATTGATGGTACCAATTGAGTCGTAAGCCAGAGATTTTCCTACAGGAGGAGCGTCGCCGGCATGTATTTGGAGATTTGGTGAGTATTTCAGTATTTTTAACATCCGCAAAAATAGTGGAAGGAAAATATAAAATGTTCGATAATCTTTCAGTAACGTTCACCTAGTTAAATTTTAATCATTTTAGACGATATTGACGGTTAGCTGGAAGATCACTCGAATCCTTCTCTTTTGAAATTCATCGTTAAAGACGTTTTGATGCCGTTCTTACCAGTACTGAAAGGATGAAAAGGAAGACATGTGAAAAGTTTATTTTTGATAATTTTATAATTTCTGTGAATGCTAGAGATAAAGGTTTACGCTTAAATAACCGATTGTACGACTAATGTTACAATAATTTATTGTTACAGAGTTATGTTATACTGTAACTCAATAAAAATGAATGCAAATATAAACTGACGATCTTGTAAAGAATAAGGAATCCGACCCGTATACCTTTCTTATCTTTGCGATTTTTCTAGAACTCTGTTAACTAGCTCGGTGAGTACAACGTACACCTGTACTCGCAAATAAAGTTGACCAGAATATTCTACTATTGATGGTAACAATTGTCTCAGAATCTTAATCATAAAAATATTTATTAGTCTGCTGCAACCGATATTAGTAATGCCTTAGCATTACGTGCCGAAACACACTATGCCTGTGACCCTAACGCGGTATTGACTGATCAGTATTTCACTTTGGGAATTTTTGTGTTAAGAACGATAGTGTTAAAACGTCGGCAAATTAGAAGAAATGCACATATTGAAGAGTTTAGTGGTTTTCATCTCTCGTTTCCCTCCAATTACGCCTTATCTTTTAATCAGGTCACGCTTCAGAGCTTCTTCCGAGAAAGCACGAATGCCAAACGGAACCTTCTGGAGGAAGCAACCTTCCAGAAGCGGTAATTCGGCCGCGAACGTAAAAACTCGCGAAAAAGCGTTTGACGCATGTGCGGTTTGCACGCACGCGCCTCGCCTCGCCTCGCGACGGCGCTCCCGGCGGGCGGCGGGCGGCGGGCGGCGGGCGGCGGGCGGCGGGCGGCGGGCGGCGGGCGGCGGGCGGCGGGCGGCGGGCGGCGGGCGGCGGGCGGCGGGCGGCGGGCGGTGGAGAAGTGCACTTTGAGCGGGATTCTCGCGTACTGGCTCATCTGCGCAAGAGAAACATGCTATCAGGGGGATGTTTACGCTAGTTAGGCCGGCTCAAATTGCAACCTGGTAGAGAAAGCGCGGATTTTGGTTTTTAGTGTCGAGGGGAAAGTTATGTGGGAGAAGGACAAGAAATGCGTCAGAACTGATTTGGTTAAAAATTGGTTGAAAATGTTATCGGGTTTGGTTAAAAAGTACCAATCTCGTATTTTTGCAGTCAATTTGTCAAATGTACCAGAATTATATTTCCAGGATAAAGTTCATTTCAAACAAAGCCAAGTTTGCAAATATCTATGTAATTCTATGACTCAAATCTCCTTAGGCAATCTTCAGTGACTCTTAATTGGTCAGATTCACCGCAGTCTCAATTAAATCCTTTTAAGTTTTCAAAATCACCGCTAAATTATCATCGTTTCACAATTACTTACTGTATTTAGTGTCATTACTTGCCCAATTTCACGTTCTACCTGTAGCACTTCAAAGCAACGGAAGAAGAAAAGTTGTTTAAGTCACAGAGAGGGCAATGGGATGACGTTGCTTTCTCGAGACAATGAAAACAAGCTACTTCAGAGTAGAAAAGTGAAACAATGCAACTTTCACTTTTCACTAAATAACAAAAAAAAAAAAAAAAAAAATTTGGTGCATCACCTTGGCAGCCCCAAGTACGTCTGGGTGTCTGAGAGGAGACAGGCCACAGGGCAATGATCGGAGCAGTAGGATGGCGCCCGAACGCGACGAGGCCATGAGTGAGAGATGTGAGCAATTTGCGACGGATTAAGAGGGCGGGGGTGTGGCGGTGGGTGAGACAAAGGGGAGGTTCAGGGGGGTGCGTGACGGGGTGTCTTAGAAGGGTAAGTGGTGACTGTGGCAGAGCGTTGGGGCAGCAGGGGCGTTAAAAAATGTACACAAGATCTGGATAGTTAAACATTCTTTTATCAATACTGATATTTTTAGAATAAATTCTGTAGTGGCAGCAGAAATCTTGTGGTCCATGATTAAAATTTTAGAATGGAGGTATCAACCACAATTTGTAGGCAATGTAAGTTTTACTCCGCAGTAATTTTAGCCATACATATGTTTCGGGAACTGTTTCACATTATTAGTGGCCCTACAATATTAAGATTGAATTAACAAATTAGCACATGAATAACTATGTCATACAAGAAAATACATAATCCGAATTTACATTAAAATTAAATGAAGTACTTGCCCAAGTTACAAAGAATAAACACATAAAGTAAACATAGTGAGTCAACATAGTCCTAGGATGGCGCCATTTTGTGATTCGTGCGAGGTACGGAGGCAGACTGAGGGAAGGTGAGGGAGGAAATAGAAGGTTGGGAAAGCTACCCAATACATAGGTTTATAATAGAGCTGGATTTTAATTGTGATCGTTCATTAAGACATATTAGAGTTTTTGTATAATTTTTAAATTTCTAAATTTTCCAAAATGTTCAATTTGTTCCCTTTATTTTCGAAATGCTCAATTTTGAATTTGGTATCCGGGTGGAAAGAGAAATTGACTTGAATTAGGTGGGTGGCAAATGTGGAATATTCTTTTTTCAGTCTCCACGATCTGAAATGTTCCTTGAGTCTACAGGAAAACTTCCTACCTATTTGTCCTACATTAGATGAATTACTATTGTTAAATGTTACATTGTAAAATGCAACGGTTTTAACCAGCTGATGATTCTGATATCCTGAAATTTTAATGATATTTTTAGATTTTAATATTTCAGAATTTTTCGTGACGTCTGGATATCTGAGTGGCCCGACAGGGAGGAGAGTGGTGGGTTGTCAGGGCGGCGGGATCACGGAAGCAACGATTGGTGGGGTGATTGATTGATGTTTCTGGCCACGTCAACTGCTATGGTCAATAGTTTCATTCGTGCAACGATGATAAGTGCAGCGATGTTATTCCCCCGCATCTTTGAGATCCTGCGCCGATCTACACGTCGACTTGCGCTGGTTTTCCGCCGCAGGCTCTCCCCAAGCGGGTTACCTTCCCCACCCCAAGTCCCAACCGGGACAAGCTCTAAGCTTGCGCCTGGTCTTCCAACATGAGTGGTAGTCTTGTGCATGTAAGTGTGTATGTGTGTGTGTGTGTGTAAGTGTAAGTGTAAGTGTAAGTAAGGGATGAGGATAGGACAAAGAGGAGCAAGGAAAGATTACGTGGTTCGTGGCTCGTTTGTTAATATTATTGCGTAGATGCGGTATTCGCTTGGTATTGACTGGAAAACAACCGTTGAGAGCAGCTTGCCGCTAGAATTCTCCTCCAGAAGCGGCTGAGTTCGATCTATCTACGTAGCTAATGTCGAAAATTCTTTTCCGTCGAGAGTAGAACCTAGTGCCTGGCGCGTCGCTGCAGAGGCAGCGGAAATAAGCTAGCGCACTTTGAGGTAAACTGAGCCGATGCAACGGGGCGGGGCGAGGTTGTCTTCCCCGCGGAACTGTGGGCGCTGTGCATCGCGACGCCCCACATGCGGGAGAGACTTTCCTCGCCGCGGCGCCGCGTCCATTAGAGTGTGGGCGACCCCGTTTGTGGCGCGGCGCCGGGATTATAATGCAACTCAGGCATCCTTGCGTCAGCTTTGTGCATTAGGGGGGAATGAGAATGCTGTAGCGTAAGCATTCATTTTTTCAATCGAATTGTAATTGAAATAAAAGGGTTTACTCTGCTCACATATTAAAGAGATATATAGTAACAATAAAAAAATATAATATTTAAGAATTTAGTGAAACTCTGTATTTTAATATGGTTTATTAAATTGAAAAAATAAAGTTTGAATACTAATTTTGATAGAACTGCTAGTTTTAAAGCATGATTTAGAAAGTTATTAAAATAAACGCAGTTTTAAAAGTCACAAAAATGCATATTTAAGGCCTAGACACTGCTTGCTCCTACTGCGCATATGCGGGCGACTCCAGTTTCTCTACCTCTGTTATCGAGACGGATTGACTTGCTTTCACTACTCAAAACGTGCATCGTCGTAACCACGCATACACTGGAACTCATGGCCGTCACTTTGAGAATTTTTGTCGTCAAAGCTAAACTTTGAAGACAAAACTCGAGTTATTGCCAATGGGAATAGCATCCCCTGGGAGTTCGTGTTCTTTCCAAATATCAGTGCAGGATAAGTTGCCTATCAGTCCAGAGCGAATGTCAGAATATCACAAGTGTAACTTTGTTCCCTGGAATTTCTCACAACACATTCATTGTAGAAAAGTGAACATATTTGATCTTCCCCTACATGTTCTAGAATTTTGTAACATTCAGTTTAAACCAGCCTGAGTATAGAACATCTTAGACTAGAAAGATGAGTTTGAGCTAAGTGGAGAAATGTAACCTGTACGTGGTCTATCATCTCACAGACTTGTACTTAACAACGGGGGATTTGAGACTCCAGTTTGGGCTCGTGAGCTTAGTTCTTATGCTCACCCCTCGACGGTGTTCAAGGACACCGTTGGGATGATATCCGGATACACCGGAACGCTATGCGCATATCTACACATATCCTGCGAAGGGCCGCCTCACCAGCTCGTGGCTTACCAGCTTTCTGGATTGGTACGGGAATTGTTTTACAATATTCGTTGTATCGGAACAAATTCCCTTCGTAATACCCTTGAGTATCGGGTACTGCGACGACCTCACAGCCAAGAGCCCAGCTGGACTGTTACACTCGGCTAACATGTAGTCCCCAACGTCTCATCTCTATAAGCAGCTTCGTGTATCACAACGAATCAGGTCTTGCAGGCGGGTGATTCCAGTTTCGCGCCAGGGCTTATCTACGTGGTAAGGAGGCGGACACGATCGCGCCCGCGAGGAACCACGAGCAGCGGCAGCAGCAGCAATTTTGCCCTCGATTGATTTCTTTCTGCGCGTATTGCCCCAACGTAGGCGGAACAGAGCGCGAGCGCCGCTGCGGTGGCGGGAGGGCCGTCGGTGGAAGTGAGTAGGGCAGTATTTCGCTTGTGGCGGCGGAGCGCGACGAGACGCGACGCGACGCGCCTGCGTAGCAGAGAGCTTCGGCGCGTGACCGGCCGTCCGCGAGAGCCGCTCCACGGAAGTAGAGAGGCGAGCTCGATGTTTCCATAAAAATATCGGTGTTTTAAACATCGATGAATTGAAGCCGATATTTTTGAACATCAATGTTTTGGGTTCGATGTTTCTACGTTTTCGATGTTTTGTACAAGGATAAAAATGCCCGTAATCACAATTTTGTATAAGTTAAAATATGAAATAATGCCACTGTGTTTGTGATCGAACCAAACGAACGCAGTTTGTATAACCTTCATGTAGAGACTACTGTCCCTCGCCCGAGATGATCCAGATGTTCTGGTATTTCCTTTGACTTTCCTCGTATTTCGCTCCCGGGGCAAAATTTAATTATTTTTTAATTATTATTTAAATTTTAATTATTAATTAATATGCACGACAACAGTCATATTATTTTTTTGCGCACGAATTTAATGTTAATAATAAAAATAATAATATTTATTTTATGTCAAAAAACAGTTAAAACTGTGTATGACGTGACGTATATATGTCAGAAAGTATTATACATCCTTCGTCAAGAAATAATACTTCGTGTCGCGACAGCATGGAAACGATAATTTGAACAACTATATTTCCCACTGAATTCTAGAAGTCGTGCACACATAATGAAGTTACATTATTGGTTAGATAATGAAGTTACTATATTTCCCACTGAATTCTAGAAGTTGTGCACAGATAATGAAGTTACATTTATGTCCAGAAGCAAAACAAGGGGCCATCTCAGCATTTGCTCAATGGATCAGGGAAACTGGACGAAAAACCTGATCGAGATGGGGGTCATTGACCCAGAAGCTGCGATACAATACTTGTTACATATTGTTTAGAATTATTCAGTCCTAATGGTAAATAATACGTTAGATATCACTGCTAAAATTAATGTTACTTTCCTTGTGATGCTCAGTATAGTCTCTAATTGTATAGAAACAGTTATGCAGCAGAAACGATTTCGCTTGAGATTTAAACTTTTCTATCAAATTTAATCGTTTAATGTCATCGGGCAAAGTGTTGTAAAATAATGTATATATTTTGTATGTGAATTTTTTGTAATGAGCTGTTGATACTGTCATCTGATGAATGTGATTTCTACGTCGAGTGTTATAGTAATAGACATCGGTATTTTCTGAAAATATATTCCCGCCCTTAAGCAAGGCATTTTTGACAAAAACCACTGATTCGTAAATCAACAGACAAGGTAATGGTAAAATTCCTAGATTAATGAAGAGAGGCTTACAAGAATCACGTGGGTGGGATTTGATTATTATTCGTACAATTCTTTTTTGTAATGTAAAAGTCTGGGAGCTATAAGATGTATTTCCTCAGAATATTATGCCATATCTCAGGCGGAAATGAACATTCGCGAAACATACACAACGAGCAGTATAAAGGTTGACTGAATTTGAAAGAATTCTGAACGCGTAGCATAATGAACTTAATTTTGTGCTCAATTCATCAAATCAAATGAACACCAAATGAACGTTCAATTTAAGGTTTGACTGAATTGAGAGACCTAAAAATGTTGTTGCCTTAACATCAGTCAATGGTATACCGTTCATTTTCAATGGAGCACAGAATTGTCATTTGAAATGGAAAACTGCATTAAAACCGCTTTCGTTTCATTTACCATTAATTTGATATTTCGAAACCAATTTGAAACATCTGATATTGTAATATTTACGGTTTCTTTATTGCAAAGAATGTTCGTATCAGCCGCAAAGAGAACTGTTCTTTCGTTTCGAATCGTCGAGGGCTTATCGTTTATGTAAAGTAAGAACAGAATAGGGCTTAAAATTGATCCTTGAGAAACTCCACGTGCAATTGGCAAAGAGTAGGAAAGGTATAATATGCCACCATTCCAGTAATGTATATCCACTTTGAGATCGTTGTTTAAGGTACGACGAACATAACCAATCTAGAGCAATACCACGGATTTCATATGAAGGTAATTTTGAAAGTAAAATGTCATGATCAATGACGTCAAAAGCTTTTGAGAGATCTAAAAATAATCCACTAGGTGCATCGTTTTGGTCCAATGATGAGGTGACATCTTAAAGAAAAGAAAATATGGCTGTTACCGTTGATTTTGATTTTCTAAATCCATGTTGGCAAGAATCCATGTTAGAAGTTAGTAAACCAACTTTAAAACATCGATGGATTTTGGTCAATATATTATTAACATCGATGTTTAAAAACATTGATGGATTTTGGTCAATGTATCCCTTTACATTATTTGAGTAACTCTTGAGTGTGCAGATATGCGTGCGTTCGATTTCCGCCACTCACAACTAGACCACAAAAGTATGAGGTGTCATTCTTCGCGTCTCAGTCTCCTAATGGGGAACTGATAATTTGTTTTTGGATTCGGTTAGAAAATTCAAAGAAATGTCCAAAAATGTGTTTTTGCGTAATTTGGTGCTGTGATTTTAGCGCGTGTGCCGCGAATTAAATCAACGCCACCTAAAAAGATCTATGTAGGTGGCGTTGATTAAACCCCAGTACCCCGTGGTTATTTTCAGTCCATCGAGCCTTAACTTTCTTTCATGAGGTTGGCATCCTGATAGTTTACAAACCAGCCATATGAAATTAAAATCGCGCGGCAGAATTTGTAAGATACGAAACATTTCATGGGTAGTTTTATAATAAATTTGCAAATAGCCTTGGAACATTGAATTTGAAGAATATATATATATATATATATATATATATATATATATATATATATATATATATATATATTCGCCTACAGAACACTAATCGGAGTGAGTTTGAGGAGTTTTAAAATCTTAAAAAGTTAGGGGACAAAAATGTAGATGTGTTAAGCAACTCACGGGAATCCAATGTAGTTGTAGAAGCTTTTGAGTCAGAATTTTCCCAACTAAATGAGAATAATCTCATAATAGGAATAGGAATAGAGAATAACGCAGAAGAGCAGCTTGTAGGTAATCATTTACGTTCATATTTGAAAACAAATAGTAAAAATAAAGCTGTGCTAAAATCTAACTTCGCATTATTCATTACTGCAAGTATTTTTTGGCCATAATAATTATGAAATTGCAATATTACCAATTCATATCCCGCATGTAGGTAATATACATGACCATTGGCTGTTGGAAATTTCTGAACGGAAGTATATCATTAACAGCTACTACGATTCATTGGTAAGTCCAATGCCAGATAATGTAAGAACATATTTGAGCAAAACCAAGGCATGAAAGAAATGAAGTATTAAAGATATTTTCAACAGACGAAAATACTTTTAAAACAGTTTACAGCGTCGGCGACGCCACATCCAACTAGTTATCAATATAGATGTTTTAATTTTGTGTATCTACATTTGGAAAGATTATTTTTTGTTTCCGAGGTCGCATCACTACACGGAAGGAAGCGCGCGACATCGCCAACAACACGATGTTCAAAATGAGGCATCGATGATAACAGTCACATACCAATCAGGGTGGGTCGACGGCGGACCCCAGCATAGTCTGTTTCCTTCATATTTTTACATAAATAGTTACTACTTCATTCTTTTGATCATTTTTTCTACTTCTATTTTATAATTCTGTCGTTTGATGGCTGCAACCCGTTGCGTAATGATGCTCATTACGATAGAGATTTCATTATGAAAAAGGTTCTTGACCAATCAAAGAGAAGTTTATAAACCAAGTATTGATACTTAATCATTGAGAATCGTTCTAGTGAATGTTTCGATCGGTTGTATATATTCACACATTCAGGTCTCTGCCCGTAGAATCTACAGGCGCCGACAGGTCGCCTTAAATTACGACGCCCGTGGAATCTACTGGCGATTCATACTGTAAATCTGCTTATCATGCCATTTTCCGTTCGCTCACTATTCATGGAGGTTTCTACATAAATAAAATACCTACGAACACTGCTAGATTTCGTTTGCTGTCAGTTAAGTGGTATTAAATAGCTCTGGAATACACGGATATGCATGCCTTCTGTAGTGACGTCTAAGAAGCGCTCTACAAAATTACCACACCGAATCCAATTATTGTGATTAAAAAGGAATGTTTTCTTCATTATTTCAATATACATTAATGTAATGTTATATACAATGTTCTGATATTAACATAATTTGTGAGAATTTCATTAAAATGAACATGTTAAATTTTTTAAACTCAATTTCTAGAGTTATTTATGTTAAAAATCTTTTATACTATTAATGTAAACATAAAAGTAGGAACTTCATATAAAAGTACAAGATTGTTTCTTTAGAATAAAAATAATCTTGCTTCTATGTTAATTGGTTTAGAAGATACGACGCTTCAAATATACTCCAAAACCTTACGACCTGTGAGGGAAAAAAGTTGGGCTTGTAACGTAGTAGTTTATTCCTGCCTCGCAACAGGAGACGTTGGGGAACGTAAAAATAAATAATCAGAAACCTTTGAGAGATCGAAGTAAGCAGACCTGCTTAGCAGATCCACCAAGCTATAGTAAATGGGCTGTGGATAGTTTCTAAATTTCCATAAGTACTGGATGTACTGAAGCATAAATAATATAAGTGCGTTGTTCAGAAAGAGATATGATTTCTGGGGAAGAGTTTACTGGTGGCATCGCTGACGATTGCGATGCTACAGGCTGAGGCTACGACTTGAATGTGTTAAAATTACATTTAATATTATATTATGTTTGTCAGTTTTAATTTCTTTTGTTGTTAGTAATTTTTTTACGTGGAATATTATTTTAAATAAATTGGATCATCTGTATGATCCTATTTGACTAGCCAGTAAAGAGAAGCAACCTGTGGCAGGGTAGGGAGTTTTCCGCTAGCTGTCCTTGAATGCTGCTTGACAACTGCCACGAAACGATTCAGTGTGAAAGTTTAACTTATAAAAGTTATTAGTAGAAAACATCCCGTATGAAACTCGATGTAATTGGTATTAATTAATACAGTCGTGTGAAAGTTACGAAACTCGCTCCTCTCGTTCGTATCATAATATCACACTCGTATATTAATACCCATCATTATATCATCGTTTCACAATGCACTATTAGAATATTCCCCGATTTGAAGTTGATAATTTCGTCTTTGAACGCTTATCGGATATTTACAAACAATTTGAAATTGTCGCTATGAATAATCGCATCGTACAAACTTAAATGTTTTCTTACAGTCAGGTTGTCCCATAAACACGTTGACATTTTATTTTATTACTTGTCGAAATAGTTAAGAGTAGCACAATCGGAGCAACATTGCACATGTTAAGTCTCTTCAAAAACGGGAGAATGACTTTGTCGTATCGGAAAGGGCTGCAAGTACAGACAATTATTAAATCGTACGGGAAATTGTCGTATATCAGACACTGAAAATATTTGTACTCGAACTTTCAGAAAATGATTGCAATATATGGTTAAATAAATGTAGCACCACATGCTAAATATATAAATTTTTCCTTCAAATATATTGCGATTCATTCTGAAGTCCTTACTTCACCCCAATAGGTGTTCTTCAGGGACTGGAATTGCATTAGTATGAGACTATTACTAACAATATGACGCACAAAAACTCTGCTTTCAAACATCTACGTTTTTAAAATGCATTGAGTACATTTTTTCATTAATATTCCTGCGGTGGGATATAATTTGATGGGGTCCTGTGTATTGTAGTTTATTATAGTGCCGACAAACCACTGTCAAAAATGACCCGAACAATTAACATTTGTTATTTGACATGTCAATACAATATTATATACATTTCCTACTAAAACCCGACTCCCTTTTTTGCCCTTGATCACTTTGGTTTGAAATTTTTGGATATCTGAAAATTATTATGGTTTTTTATTATTCTGATACTTTTTCTTTATAAAATAAAACATCGATGTTAAAAAAACATGGGCTTACATAAATCAATGTTAAATACATCAATGTTTAGATAAAACATTTATATATTGAAAACATCTCAATGTCATATCTCGAGACAAAAGGTGTGTGTGAGACGTTTTTGAGCGACTGGAAACAAGGTTGACTATGTAGTGAGTTTATCTTCAATTTAGTGAAAAACATTAATATTTGTTTTAAATGAATAGTTACAATGTGTAATCCCCACTTGATATGGTTATTTTCCCTTAATAAAATAGAAGATTTCTCCTTGCCGCTACTCACAACCGCTTATTTGATTTTAGTATTTGAATCAGATCTAATTCATTTTTATGAGGTGTGAGGATCAAAAATCTTTAACCTATCTATTCCTTTAATTCTTTGTTTTTGTTTTCCGTTCACGTGTCTTAGGTTAAATTACGTTGTCTTTTATATTGGTATAATTTGTGCCTGGTGCCCTAAACTTCATTTCGACATTTATTGATTCTTTTCTAAATCTTGCACTTTATACTAGTCCAAATGTACAATTGTTATGATGTATTCTGAATTTAAAGTTTTAAAATTTAAAACAAAAAATTAACACATTCCTATGTAAAAGCTATGTTTTTACTCTACTTGAAAAACATTACGATATGAAGAAATATGATTCTTATTAAATAATGATAGAATGAGTAAGCTGGATGTTACTGTACATTCAAATATAAATATATAATAATATAATATGAAATAAATATAAGAAGAAATAATGAGTAAGAATAAATAACAAGCGGTAGCGGTAGCTCAGTGCATCAACTGATGTCACTGCAGCGCTTCTAACCGGGAGGTCCTAGGTTCGAGTCCTGACGGCGGCAGGATTTTCGACACTAGATTTTCAGCTAGGTCGAATTCAGTTGCTGTCTGGCGGAGAATTATAGCGGCCGGCTGCTCTGATCGGTAGTTTTCCGTGGTTTCTCCGATCAACACCAGGTGAATGCCGGAGCAGTACCCTAACAAACGGGCCACGGACCGCGCGCGATCTGCCCTTCCTCTTCCTTGTCCTATCCTCTCCCCTTACACACACACTTACACTAACATGCACTACACTGCCACATATTCCGGGAGACCGGTCGGGAGCTTAGAGCTTGTCCCGGCTGGGGCGGTGCCCCGCTGGTGGGAGAGTCTTGGTTAGGGGGAAACCCCACTAGCCGACGGTAGGTCGGTGCCGGATCTCGCCATCCAGCAGGGGAAGATCACCGCCATCTCCCGAGAAAAAAACATGCACTACACTAACGGGAATAATGACCGAAGCAGTTGACGCGCCCGGAAACACGAAAAAATCAATCAATCAATAAATAACATGCTCTAAGAGTTAGTATCAATATAGTGTCTACTTCAAGAAATCGACTAATATTATTGCTTATTTTATGATTTCGTTGATCTTCATAATGGGTAATAAAACGATTGAGTGGTAGAAAATGGTGTGGAGTTTACGACATTTGCACCATAGACCGATGGTGTGGAGATTACGACATTTGCATCCATTTCTAAAATGATGGAGTCTATCAGCAAAGTGATCTACATTTTACATTTGTCCTCGCATGACAATTCTATACCCCACTTACAGAATTGTTATTTTTCACTTTATTGTAGATATTGACAAATTGTAAATGAATCTGAAATACTTAGCCAATTTATGTCCACATATGTTGTTGATGCTCTGTGTAATAAAGTATCTTTTCGTTCGAGCGAAAATGAGGTTTATAATGAATTCTGTATGCTCTATTTTCTTTGTGGCTATGTTTTTGCGTGTATGTTTGTCAAAGAAGTGACAAACATTAATTTACTTCCTCATATATACTAATTGGTATTGTTCTTTCGGTTGAAGGCTTCGATATGTTTACTTTTTCATAAAATTACAGAAAGTATTTGAAGAGGTACTTGGAGGAATGCATACAGTTTACATCACAAAGATTCCTCTATATATTACGTCAGCAAAAGTTATAGTATAAGTATTTTTTAACCATATAGATTCACAAGAATATTATCCTAATTCTGTAGATATTATTATAAGATAATTTTAGTAATTATGTGAGTTTATTGTTTGTAATTAAACATCGATATTATGTCGTGTGTCATAAGTTTTGCTTTTCTTTAGGTTTCGATTACACGTGGCAAAGAGAATACAAAAGTCGAGAAGCAATTACAAAAAAGTAATTATCTTTCTGATGGTCAACAGATATCACACAATTGTGTTCTATGCAACCGTTTTTACAATGTGAATTTCGCAAGCCATATTAACACAGCGTCATTCTCATTACCCGGTGCCACACCAAGTCACTGAAGCACACGACAAAACATCTGCCACAAGCTTAGCGAGCACCATGTTTTACAATAACGATACAATCTTCTGTACCCAGACACGCCGATGAAGCCAGCGGGAGATATGCCCACCCATGAGTCGAGAATCTCTCAAACACCGGGTAATTAACGGCATTGTGTGTGCGGTTCGTTTTCTCGGCGTGCTTCGAGGGCGGCGAACACGTCCCTCGCGGGCTGTCGTACTCAGAGACAACAATCCACAAAAGCGGAGGCTGGTGTGGCGGCGGCGAAAGCGGAGTGGTACGCGCCGCTCCCCCCCCCCCGCGTCTGTTCCAGCGCGCCGCCACCCGGAGTCAACGTCCTTGACTGTTTCCAGAAACCGCGTCACTCCGGCGGACGAAAGCTGAATTGGCATTCTCGGCAATAACACCGTCAACTCAGTCACCTATCAGATAACACGCTTATCCAATAATTTCTACTCCAACATAAACTCATAGATCAACTAAAACAATACAATTTAGCCTCAACGAACAACTCACAGACCAGAATAAACAATAGATACCCGTTCGATTCATTCCTAAAAATGTTCTCAAGCATTTGTGAACAGTAGGTACTCTCATCTACCTCAACTAGCTCAATGTACCTCAAAGTAGTAGCAATAGTAGAACTAGGTTAAACATAGTTTAAGTTAGTAGTAAGTCATCATTACATATGAAAGAGTGTAATACTGATCTATATATACAATCCAACAAGCAATACATGAAATAAAAAATTGCGCCGTCTTGCTCGAGATCGGTGGACCACGTGCGATTGTGGGCTGGGAAAGGTTCTGCGTAAGAAATAGAAACTTTTACTGAATACGGTTGTTATGCGACTGTATCGATTTCTGCCCGGTGTAACAGCTGGTTGAGTTAAATTGTTAATAAAGTTGTTAATAAAATTATTTTTTGTGTTGAATGGTTGGTTGTTAGTGATTCCGGGCACGTCAACTAATGAGGTCATTAGTCCCGTAAGTGTAGTGCATGCTATTTTCCACGGGAGGTGGCGGTGTTCTTCCCCCGCTGGATGGCGAGATCCGGTGCCATACTACACTGTCAGAAGTTACAATAAATTTAATGTACGACTGTACATTAATATTAATGTACATTATACATTACAAGGTGATTAATGTACATTAAAATTAAAGCGTAAATTAAAATCAATTTAGATTTAATGTACGACTTACGTGAAATTTAATGTACCTTGCACATTAAGGGGATATTAATGTACTTATACTTTAAATTTATGGCTTAAATTAAAATAAATGTAGATTTAATGTACATCAGTACTTGAAACAGTAGTTTTACATTAAAGAGAGGTTTATATAATTCGTCATTAAATTTAATGTTTAAATTAAAATTCTCCCAGATTTGATATATAATTACGGAACACGTGGAACTCAAATACTGTTTAAAAACTTCAAAATGTTTTCTTCCACTATTTAAACTAAGTAAATCGTCAACTAAGTCTGTCATCAACTTGTAACAAAACTAGTTACAAAACATTGTGCAATTACTGGAATAAATGATTGTCATAAAAAAACTTTGGATACTTTTATTTGTATTATACTAACGTATAATAACTTTAAAATATTTTTGTTTTAGATTTATATTTTACATATATGTATTGTATATATGTAAAATAATTTTTAATTTTCCCAAAACCATTTAGTTTAATATTGTATTTGAACATAAAGTATTCCCAGTCGTGCTGCGTTTTTGCAACTGCCAGCTGTCGGGTATATTTTTTTCAAATATCTCTCACGCCGTTAATTGGCACGTTTCCATTGATTAGAATACATTATTGCATTTGTGAGTGGAAGTGCTTCAAAGGTTTCCGAAAACTCAATAGGTTCGTGTGAAAATAGCTTCAAATTTTGCATTTAGAGTAATGCTTAATCGTCATTTTCTTAAAAAGGCTCAGAATTTTTCAATAAAAATTTCTATTTAGGACCATGTTTTACTCTTCTTTAATATTCTTGAAGTAGTATTTCGGTTCTACTGATAAGAACGCGAAAAGATGAGTAACACAAAAAATGTTCTTTGGGCGACGATAGATGTCAAATGGAATGAGGATGAGGCAAGTTCGTAAAGCTAGTCCACAGCAAGGAAGTTAGAAAACATTACTGCGAGAATGTCTGTAGCACCACTAGTTTTGTTTAATGGCTAACGTGCAATTTTCATTCCACCTGGCGGTCCCGGATAATGCCTGGATGATCACCTATGCCATTCTGTAACACCTCTAGTTTTCTAAATGCTTTCCTTTTACTTTCTCGTATACGTACGTCTCTAGTTTTTTACATTTTTGTTAAGGGTAGTGTCAAATGTACACTATACGATGACATGAACGCCATACAGCTCTATTCTTTGTTTTTTTTCCTCAAAATTTACAAAAATGTACTTTTTTTTACTCGTCTCTCACGTCGTTAACATTTATATTACCGGCAACTGGTTCATTGTTTTATTAACGAGTACATGTGCTTCGATTGATTGATTTATTTGTGTTTCCGGGCGCGTCAACTGCTTTAGTGATTAGTCCCGTTAGTGTAGTGCATGTTTTTTCTCGGGAGATGGCGGTGATCTTCCCCCGCTGGATGGCGAGATCCGGCGCCGATCTACCGTCGGCTAGTGGGGTTTCCCCCTAACCAGGACTCTCCCACCAGTGGGGCACCGCCCCAGCCGGGACAAGCTCTAAGCTCCCGACCGATCTCCCGGAATATATGGTAGTGTAGTGCATGTTAGTGTAAGTGTGTGTATAACGGGCGAGGATAGGACAAGGAAGAGGAAGGAAAGATCGCGCGCGGTCTGTGGCCCGTTTGGAATGGTACTGCTCCAGCATTCACCTGGTGTTGATCCGAGAAACCACGGAAAACTACCGATCAGAGTAGCCGGCCGCTAGAATTCTCTCCCAGACAGCGACTGAATTCGACCTAGCAGAAAAGCTAGTGTCGAAAATCCTGCCGTCAGGACTCAGTTGATGCATTGAGCTACCGCTCCCGGTATGTGCTTTGAATGTCGTATAAATGCTCTCGAAAACTCGTTCGTCCGTTTGTCCCTCTTTCCGTCTATGAACTCTACTAGCGCCTAAACCATGCGTAGGTTTTTCTCAAAATTGAAGATACACCTGTCTATCTAGCTCTAGTTGAAGCTTGGAAATTTTGAAAAACGTATTTCAGGGTACTTAATATGAAGCTCTCTGAACATTTTCAAAATTGTCTCAAAAGCGGCTCCAAATGATTTCTTTAAATTTCGTGTAAGAATATAGTAAATTACACTTATAAAGGTCATAGGTCCAATTTTTGCGGTTAACTCAGTTCCGCGGTTAATTTTTGAAAATTACAAAAGTTGGAATTTATTTTCGGCGTCATCCTACAACTATTAAACTGACGACAGCGGTTTTCCTTTCAAATGAAATTTCTTGTCCATAAATAGTTCTTTCAATAAGGCCATGTAGATTTTTTGAATATATTAGTAGTCTTCGTGCAATAGTTCGTGCAATATTTGCAATTTTAAAAAATTACAAAAATAAGATTTTGTCGAAAACGGCTCCAAATTTTTTCTTTAAATTTTTGGTAGGACAAATGTAACATAACCACATACTATAACCTAAACACCGCATTGCTCTATTCTTTTGTTTTTTCAAAAATTAGAAAAATTTTATTTTATTGACTTGTCTCTCAAGTTGGTAATATTTGCATTGGATGCGATTTCTTCACACTATAATATTGATGAGTACATGTGTTCACGCCTTTAATATGCACATTTCCATCGATTTGTATACATTATTACATTTGTGAGTTGAAGTGCTTCATTTGACTTGTAATGAAGTTTTTAGAAAACAATATATTCTTGTGAAAAAGAGCTTTAAATTTCGGATTTACTGTAATGCTTAATCGCCATATCTTAAAAACGGATTCAAATTTTTCAATGAAAATTTCTATTAAGTACGAGGATTTACTCTACTATAATATTCTTGAAGTAACATTTAGGTTGTACTGTTAGGGAAGCAAACAGTTGAGAAAATGTAAAAAATGCACTTTTGGCGGCGATAGAGACTAGTTGGCCAGAGAATGGAGCAAAACCTGAAAGCCAGACCATGCTAAGGAAATTAGCAAAATTTTCTACGAGAAGGTCTGTGCCATTCTGTAGCACCTCTAGTTGATATTGACATTAAAACAAACGTATTGATTGAAAGATAGGAAATAGAATGGGGTGATAAAAGAAGGGAGTCGAAATAAAAACCTGGTGAGAGGTAAGTTCTAGGAGAGCAGAGGCAGTTGTTTTGATGATGCTAGGTTTTAGCGAGAAAACAACTGGCAGTTATAATACCAGCGTCGGAAAAGTGATGGTTAAATATTCGAGGCACCTTCAAACGAATTAGATGTGGTGTTTTTACTTCGATTTTGAACCAAAAACCTTTACATATTCAATCTGCATCATTCATGGTAGCCGACACCTGACCACGTTAATGAAACTGGCTCCATGCGGCCATCGACTCGTCGTTATTTAGAGTTTTATTGACTACGAAATCTGCGGCTTACTTATCTTCTTATTAGTTTGTAAACCCACCATCCTTGCGGGCATCAAGTTGACATTGGGTTTGTGGGCTGTGAGGTATTTAATGATTGTTGCGGATGAAATCTGACGGAAAACATGGCCCGCGAGCGGGACCTTGTCGACATGGTGGGTTTATTGTCGGAAGGTGTGATGATACTGATAACGGTGTTATAATAAGACGATTGAGACCTTAGGTTTCCGGGAGGCAGTGGCATTAAGACGTTTTGGGGATAATAGGGTGTTGTTGGGACAGCATCTGTTGTGAAGCGAACGGGGATGGGAGATAAGAGCAATTGGCTGACAAGTTCCATGGCAAGCCACAGTGGTTGCCAGATGGCAAACTTGACATCGCTGGTATATGGCGAGAGGCATAGCTGCATGGACAACGTAATGGCGGGAGCTTGGCAATGGAGTAAGATTAACCTTCCTATTGTGAGTGTGGTCTAACAAATCGATTGCGTGTACTAAATACTGTGTAGAATACTGAGTTATTTAAGAAACTGTGCACGATTTTCAGTTACAGTAAAAGTTCGTTTGGCTGTTGTGTAAAAGCTAATGCTGTCTCTAACTTCGTTACGGGATGCTTGGATGTGCCCTTGAAAATGCATTATCAGAATTAATTTTGAACTACTTCCAAAAGGCGAAAGAATGCATTATTCCGACACATCTTCATTTTCATTGTTCATATGATATATGCAATATTGTATTCCGTGACAGTGCAGAGAATGTTGGTATTCGTAGCATATTGTTGTCTTTTCGAGACATTTGTGGGTCAGATTCCTGAAAGGGAATGGCTTGGTCATGTTAAAATACAAGCATCCCCACATCACATTTGTAAATATCTGAAAATTGAAATTAATTTCGAAATGAGAAGCCATGATTTTTAGTCTACGATACTTCAAAGTCCAAATAGAATACGGTAATTCTGACTTTCCCGATCATAAATGATTTAGTATTTTGAATAATAGATAGAAACGAACAAATATCCCAGTGCAGATACTCAGCCAAAGACATTCTTCCTTGCGTTTGCGCAGTGATATAAACCATTTATAAAAATAATTTTCTCGCTAATTTTATTTTCTAACCGTTTTCATTAAAGACAGCGGCAGCCATGGCGGAGCACAGGTGGCAGAGGCGGGGCAAGGGCGGATGGCGGTGGCGGTGGCGATGGCGATGATGTGTGGTGGCGGAGGCGTTGCTTGTGAGGGCGGTGGTGGGGACGGAGGCGGCAGCGAGGGCTGGCGTTGGTGACGTTGAAGGTGGAGGTAGTGGCGGGGACAAGGGCTTGCGATGGCGATGATAGAGGAGGTGGTGGCGAAGGTGATGGCGGAGGTGTGAATGAAAGCGCAGGCGGGGTAAGAGTTGGCGAGGGCGAGGGCGGGCAGCGGCAGGGGGGACGGGGTTGGTGACAACCGTCGTCGCGGCTAGAGCATCTGGGGCGGCCGGGAGGTCACGGCGACCGCTTACCGCTGACGCTGCCGCTACTGGTTCCTTGGCTCAGTAGCTCACGCTCCACGCCCCCACAGTTCAAGCTCCACGCGTCTCGCAGCGCTGCGAGCCAGTGATTTGCGCGCGTTAGCGGCTTTAAAAAACCCCATCGCACCGCCACGCCGCGCCGTCGGCGGAGAAGCGCGGATGCGAGCTGGGATCTCTTCAGCGGGTGCGTCCGCGCGTGTGCGTGCGCGTGCGAAGGTGGGCGAAGGTCGCCGGGCGTCCTCGCGTGCGCCGCCGCGGCAGCTTCTGCTCGCGTGTTCGGCAGCGCGGACCGGAATGCACGGGATTTTGCGCAGAAGTCAACGGCCTTTGCGGCTAACGAATGTGTTTTAGATTCGGTTTGTTGGTTCTGCGAGAAATGAAACAAAGTGGGTATTCAGTATCTTCAAATATATGTGCTCAAGGATTTAAAGTCGACTAATCAGAGTTTGTATTTATTATTGTGTTTAATATTAATATGGTCAAATATTGCCCACAATACTCACAAATTTTCATATTAATAAATAAATAAATTTGAAGTGTTATCACCTCGATCGGAACTCGAACTTGGGTCCCCAGGTTTATGCGCAGTTGCTCTGACTATTAAGCTATCGAAACGACAGTTAGAGGGACAGTTTCACTCGCCTGACCGGTCTGTTCGGTTCATGATATACTGTTCCAGTTTATGATGTACAATGGACTCGTAAAAATTGAAAGAATTGTCGCCTCGATAGTTCAATGGTTAGAGCAATGAGCATAAACCGGAGACGCGGATCCGAGCCCCAGGCGAGGTGATAATTCTTTGATCAAATTTGGTTATTAAAGTACATTGGTTATTGCTGTCAATGGTTTACACCGATTCCAGTGAAACGAAAGAAACTTTAAATGCAAGCGCAACGATCAATTATAAAGTAATTTCGAAAAACTCTTGGTGTAAAATGATTTACAATCACTAGTAAATTAATATAGTAAATATGGCAGGCTTACCTTGAAAATAAAATTATTTTAAAATGACTTTTATTTTTTACTAATAACGTTATAGCTTGTTAATATCTTCGATACGGAGCTCTATATACACTGCATAACTTACCTAGATCGAAAGGATTGAGGTTACGAGGGTAATACGAAAACAGGTGAATGTTGCTACATGTTCTCTGGAGGGAATGATGAGAGGGAATTATAAAAGAGAATAATGGAAGAGAAATACGAAAAGACAATCCGAGTCAAGTTAACATTTAGTTAATTAGTAAATAAGAAAATCTGAATCAATAAATGGAGGTAAAAAAATATATACATGCACTATGATGTTGACTGGTTGTAATGATGTCGGGCGACAAAAAGCCCTCGGGCCAAAGGCCCTTGGGTATTTTGTCGCCGCTTGATCATTAGAACCCTTAAAAAGCCCTTGGTGCATTAAAAACTATTCACATTTAAACAGTGTCTACTTTCTACGGATTCTCATAAATGGTCTTTGTAAACCGTCCATTTGAAATTGTACATTACAAATTTCCTAAGTTCGATATGAAAAGCAAAATTATGTATAATATTTCTAGAGTTTTCTTTTAAAGACGAATAAATTATAGAACCATTCTTTATCAACTTTTAAACCAGTCTTATTGCATACACGCGAGACCGACTTACACCAGTTGCTGAAGCCCACCCTCGGCGTGTCAGGATTCCGCTGAGGGGTAGTCGGTCCTTTACGCGACCCTCTCGCTCTCATCCGGTGGCACTTCGGGGCGGTCGCCGAGTCGCTTTCGAGCGGGAGAGCCTGTCCCTGGGCGGAAGATCGACTCTGTTTACGATGCTGGGGCGGTGCGGAGGCGGCAGCAGCGGCGGCATCTTGTTGCTTCGTGCTCAACGACTTTCTACGCCCGCTCTCGCCCGCCACCGCCGCCACCGCTTTGTATTCCGGGCGGGGCGACGTGACAAGACTGAGGTGGTGGTAGCGGAGATTGGAATGTTGTGCAGGTGGTTGTGATGATGGTAGGGGTCGATTTTTTTATGAGCGTGGTGATTGTTTTAGCGGAGGGAGAGTGTTTTAGGGCTGGCTGGATTTGATTCCGGTTATCGCTGGCCTTTGGCGGACGTGGATGAGGGAGATGGTGATGGTTGTTGGAATGTTGCAGGTGGTTATGGTAGTGTTTTTTATGGGTTTCCTGATCGTTTTAGCGGTGAGAGTGTATTTTACGCTTTGCTGCCATCATATTTCCGGTTATCGCTGGCTGTTGGTGGAATAGCGAGGTGCGTGGTTTTGGTGGGGATGCTTTGAAATTTGCAGATGGATGGGACGGTCATGGCCTTTTAAATCATAATAGTGAAGCGTCTGTATTTTATGGTTGTCTATTTGGTTCCGTTTATTCTTGATCTTTGGAGAAGGATTAGTAGGACTGATGAATTGTGCGAGGTAGTTGGAAGTAGCGCGTACTACTAGCATTTTAAATCTTATAGTATTTATGGTGGAAGTTATTTTTATTAGATTGTTATCTTTATAGCTTCAACATGTTTTTGGCAGGCTGTTTTTGATTCGGATGTTTGCAGACGTAGATGGAGTCGAAATTGGTGGAGATATATAGAACAGATTTAGGAACGTTGATGGACTGGACCAGGTTAGCGAAGAATGGAAGAGTTTAATATATACAAATACTTTGGTAAAATTTCATCTAGAAATTTTCATTCTCTTCTTTGAAGGAATGAAGTTACATTTAAAATGCCCGCAAGTAGAATATTTCTATAATTATAGGAATGCAGCTTGTTTCTGGATATACTCTAAGATTATTATCTATGCCAGAGAAAATACCTACGATGTGATTTAATGAATAGCAGTGGACGATACATGTCTTGGAATTATTGTAATTTTTATAAAAGTATTTGAAGAAGACAGTCCAATATTTTAATTCTTTGGTTTAAACTACGTTCTGAGACTAATTGTTTCTTTGTATCGGAATAGAAGTACGGAGGGTTTCCTAAAAATTTAGTGACTTTGGTTATAGTGAACTTCTGGGGACTAACATTTTTGGCTCACTATATCAGAGGTTCACTTTATCCGATGATGTCCATTTTACTTAGAATTTATCTAAAACGATTGATTTTATTAATATAGAGATACAGCAAAATATATTAACAGCATGGAATGAAAATTTCAATATCTTTATTTTGCCCTAAAAATCAATTCTTTTCATGTGTTTGCGTTGTACTTATTGATTAGTAATTTCTCTAGATCCTTCTCCAACGTTCATGCTATCTCCACAATTGTTTCTGCTTTGTCCTGTGTATCTAAGTATCGTAATGTAGTCTTGACACCCTTCAATGCCTCTTGCATTGCTGGAACACCGTCCCACTCTCCGAAGGCTCTTTTACTCGCCTAATAACATACGAGATGCATTCGGTGGCGGGATGGTGCAAGCGACTAATGAAATCGATCGCTTTTCCGCGCGGCACGGTGGATATCGCGAAGTTGTGTCACGCGCGTGTTTCCTGTCGCGTACGTAGAACTCAACGCGCTTTATTCTGCGGAATGTCAAGTGACACTAAGATTGAAATTGAAGCAAGCAATCGCGCATCACCACCGCCGCCAGTTGTAGCTCACGCAGGTCATGGCCTTTGTTTCCGCAGTGAAACTGAGTGGTAACTACGGTGCCCATTCCGGGTCCTCTACTTCATCTCAGGAGAGACTTCAATTATGACCTTTGCCTATGCCTAGTGTTGGAATTTGTGACACTGAGGCGATATATTATTTTCCAGGAGGGAATTAATTTCCAGGATGTATTCCCTAAGTTCACTGTAGCCGAGGTTCAGGTTCACTATAACCGAATCTTCTAATGCTTATTTGTAACGTAAGTGAAACGGGACTAGTTACTTAAGTTCACTATAACCGAGGGTTCACTATATTTGAGTTCACTATAACCGGAGTCGACTGTAGATTGTAATATAAACTACCACACGCAGTTCATAAGAGAAGCCAGTGAAAGACTGGAGTCCTGTTTCGCGACAACATAATACAGATCTCAAAAACATTTCGTTTGTATAAATGAAGTTGAATTTGATAGCGGCGAAAGTAGCCACGTAGAAGGTAGCGAAGAAAATTGGGCTTCTTGGTCGAAATTGTGGCATGGGCGGGAGGTGGTAATGTAGGCCACGGCCGAAACCGAGAACTTTAGTGAATGGGACTGTGGAAGTGAAGGCGAAATTCGGTGCCGGAGATAATGCCTCTTGATGTATGAATAGCGTAGTCTGAGACGATTGCGACGCTTTTGAGTGTCAACACACGTGTTCTGAATGCCATCCAATAACAAAGGGGGGCATGGAAATATCTGAGCGGAAGGAAATATGTTCATATTTTTTTGAAATATTTGAATAAGTATATTTCTGTGTTTGGGATATGAGTGAGAAGGAAATAGAAACAATGAAATGCGTTTTCAAGCTAATACACACATCCTTATAAAACTCAATCACGTTTTTCTGTGGAATTCTGATAAGTATTTTAAATGAAATTGAGCAAGAGATACATTATTCGAATGCATTTGTTCATTAGTAAGAAGTGTCTGTCATTATCAGAGTACAAACACATAAAGGTCCAATCGTCCAACAGAGCAATAGTGGAGGAAGAGATGGCAGCAGTGACGGATGGTAGTGAGGGGGGTAAAAACTGAACCTGTGTAGTGTGTGTGTGTGAACCTGTATTGTTGGATGAAGTTGGAAGATCCGATGAAGAATTTCTGCTGGTATGTATTGATTGCTGATTGTTGGTGGTACGATAGCGACAACAGAAGAGGTATTGGCGACGAGACGATGTTGGATGAAACAGGATAGGGACGGAGATATTAGCAACAATAATATCTGCGGAGACCACGATACTTTCCGAGGAGGTTGGATCCTATGGGACGATACGGAAGACAAAATAAAAACCGCAAAAGAGGTGGAGGCTGGAGATGGTATTGGTGGCTGTTTATCGATGGAGATGTCGGGAATCAAGACATTCGTATCTGCGACGACTATAGTATTTCCAGGAGAGATGAAGCCTATGGAGGCGGTAGTGGTTGTAACAGCATTGGAGCGGAGGTTATGTTGTTGATAGTGAGAGAATAGCAATAGCGTTGTTGTCGGCCAGGACGACAGTGCGGCAACTATAGTGTCACCGGGAGAAGCTGGAGCCTTTGAGTACGGTAGTGGTGTCAGGGTAGCGATCGCAGTAGTAATGAAGACGTTGATGTTAGTGGTAGTGACATGATTGAAGTAATGTCGATAGTACCTACGGCGAGTAAGATGTATCCGGGAAAACTTGGATCCTTTGTGAATAATAGTGGTATCGCTACAGCAACAGCAATGTGTAAGAACAATGGTGTTACCAGTGGCGAAATGGCATTGGAGGTGATGTCGGTCAAAAGAATTGTATGCAGCCCTCGGGAGGTGCATCGCGCCAGGACCGAAGAGGCTAGCGGCGAAGGGAGACGGCTGAGCGCGCTGTGGGCCGCCCCTGGCGCGACTCCAAGGAGAGCCGGATCCGCGATAGCTGGTGGCGGGCCGGAGACGCACGCCGCACCCCGCACACGATGCGTTGCGTACACCCCGCCCGAGCGAGGGAAACGGACTCGCGCGGCCCGCAGCTCAATTTGCATGCCCCTCTTCCCGCCTACGCACTTTCTCCGCCATCTCCTCCCGGGGGGAACAAAACGTTCCGTGCATGCGTGGAAATTATCGAAAGTAATCATAGTATTGGATGAACTGTCTCCACGTATATCTTGTCGTGATAGTGTAGAAAGTCGTTGCATAAGTGCATATTGATGTGCTTTGAAGAGTTTTTATAAAATCTGGTGTAATGGAGGAATACATGTATTTTTGGTATTTCGTTACATATTTCTCTGGTATGTCGTCTTAAAATTGGAAGCTACATTTTGTTCTCTAGCCTCACGGAATACGAGGCGAGACAAGGTGATACAAGTTCATTCCTTTCTTGTACTTTCAATGCACCTTTAATTCTAGATTAATAGAAGGTTAAAGTCTACATGGGAAGAATGTGAACAGAGGTGTAATGATTGACGAAGGTACACGCCTATCACAAGCGCTTGATATATCGCATCCGTTAGGTTTCTCTCGCTATGCATTGCTTATCGCAAGGGTCACACCGTCGTAATTCTCTTTCAGCCACACTCTCACATCCTTATTGCCCACCTCCGATTTCTCGCTACTGTGGCGGCCCCCACAATATTATCCAACAACTTGATAGAGAGAATAGCTCTTATTGCAAGGCAAACTCAACCGTCTAAGTCCGACTATTTTAAACGCTCACTAGTGCACACGGACGCCCTGCGTCTGAAAAGTTCTGGTGAGTGCGGACGAGGTTTTAAGTAGGTAGAACAGATTCAAGTCTGCCGAACTGTGCCATTCAACGTGGTTATAGATAAACGTGTTTCGTTAGTTAATAAACGAGAGGCCTTAAAGGAGTTGTCTGATTCATTTCACCCCAAGAGAAATAACAGAAAAAAATTATTAGAGGAAATTTCTGAAGATAATTAATAATAAGATAATAATGGACAAAGTTTTTAGGATTAGTTTCTGCCAACAATGAATCTAAACTCACAAATGCAATAGGAACATGAAGTCTCTTTTACAAACCTCTATTTCATAATAATTCTCAATCACATTGAGCCATTTTTAATTTTTGCTTCCATTCCATGCCGCATATACGAGTACATGGGAATTTACAGACGAATGTCTGAATCACTATCACCAGCCGCCTAATTGACCCTTTGAGACAGAGATTTTCTTTGAATACACACGGATCCACTCTACCCGTACCCTTAGTGGTATCGCTGCCACAAGACTGCCTTTCAGTTATGTGCTGAGTCTCACAGGGCTCTTATATTATTTCTCTTCTAATTTGCGCTGATTTCGCAAATACCCCCTACAATAATCCCTTATCCCAACACTCACTCCCTCTTGCTGCGTAAATTATGTCCCTGCTTCTTCTTTCCGTGTTCATGTCTTCCGAAACCTCACGTAATAACCCACGTACTTGCTATACAACATCAAGCTTTCGGCACCCAAACGATTCACCCACCAGCAAAATACCAATACTTTTAGATCGCAACTTTACGTACTACTTCGAGCCCCGAGCCTTCCACTGAACTTTCGGGTGTCTTGGTGACGTGTCGTGTCATCTCTCGTGTGTCCTCATCTCATTGAGAACCGCCCGGTTCCTCAATCTTGCTGTATTATACAGCATCCTCATTGTATCTCACAATATCCTCTTTGCATTTCACAGCTTCTCCGTATCTCACAGCATCCTCGTTATATCTCATAATATCCTCGCCGTATCTCACTGAATTCTCGAATCTCACAGCATCCTCATATCTCGCAGCACCTCCTATCTCACATCAACCTCGTTATATATCACATCATCCTCAACTCACCTCTGCTGTATCGCATAGCGTTGATACACTAACCCCGCTGCATCTTCACTGCATCCCACAGCAAACTTTTTCACGTATGTTGTTGCATGCGCTCTTCGTCCTCGCCTCACTGTTGTCGCGTGAGGAACTTCAAGTGAGCAGCAACCCTGCCACGCCCCCTCGCACGGCGCGCCTCCGCCAGGTGACTCTGGCGGCGCCGCCTCCCGCCCTTGGCACCGGCGCGTCGACGCAATGCACGTCGCGGTGCACACACAGGCACACACACGCGCGCTGTCTTTGCCGCTGTGGCGGCGACAATGACGCGTTGCGTCAGCGCGCGTGATTCCGCCGGATCTCGAGACGCGGATGCGCCTTGGTCCTCTGGCCTGGCCTCGTCAGGGTCGTCTGGACCACAGGAGCTGGCGTCTCCATGAGGAGGGTCTGCACGTTTCTTTTAAAAGATTGACCGCTGTTATGACTCAGTGGCAAATTACTGTTGCGTCTGCGGTGTGTCTGTCCGGGAAGTCCTATAGAGGTCAAGTTCTAAGAGGCGGAGTTTCGACTCTAGCTAATTAGCTAGGTCGAGTTTAAACAGTGTCAGGAGGAGAATTCTAACGGCCAGCTACTGGGGCTGATGGGTAGATTTCAGGGGTTTCTTCGATCAACACCAGGCAAATACCGGACTCAACGTAACAACGGGGCCGCGGACCACGCGCGATCTTTCCTTGTCCCCATCTCTTCCCTTGCCACATATTAACACGTATTACACCACCACACATGTCCGCAGACCAGTCCGGAGCTTAGAGCTTATTCTGCCTGAGGCAGTGTCTCACAGACGGAGATAGCTGGAGGGAGAGCAGACGTGTAGGTTGACGCCGTATTTCTAAGTACTACCGTGAGAGGGGCACCACCATCTCCCTGGATTTAAAAAGCACTACACTCTTGACTAGGGGACGGATTTTGATGACCTAAAACGTCGCCAAAATGATCAATAAAATGCTCTTAAAATGCTTTAAAAATGTTCCAAAATCAAAGAAAAATGACGTAAAAAGTTTGATCAAAAACAGTTAGAAGAAACCACTCAAGCTGATGGATACGTTACTGATGTAATCGAGACTTCTTTCATTCGTTCGAGTGAACTCAGCTTGCAAACTTTTGGTTTGAACTGTTTTTATCAGGAAATCTGTCTTTAGTTATTCCTGAATCGGCTGAACCGGCAATGGCGCTGATATATGTCACGAGTATTACATACAACGGCTGTCAAAACAATTTCTAAGCGAACAAATTGAATAGGCTTCTGAATAATTCTGTGAAGAACATTTGTTGTATCTCGTGAATATTATTTGGAGCAAGTACCCTTCAAAATGACATTAAAATCGATTAAATGAGCAAAACATGCATTACAAATTATGGAAAAAGATAAAAATAGTCGAAATCGAAAAATTAATAGTCGAAATCGACCAAAAATGCAAAATAATGATCTATGAAAATGGGGGATTTCCATTTGTTATAACAAAAAATGAATTTCTAAACTAAATGATATTGTTCTAAAGGGAAAAGAAAAAAAAGACATTTCATTAAAATCCACCCCCTACTCATGAAAAATGTCCATGAAGGTTGCTGCAACTGACCATAACAATTATCTCTCGCAGAAACACTAATTAATCAAAGAAATGCTTAAACAGATTAAAAATTAATGTGGAAGATGTTTCATAGATAAAAGTAATAAACTTATCCCAAATATCGCTGTCGGGTAACTTCCCTGTGTCCGCTCGTCGGTCGCTCAGGTTTACCCTTCCGCGTCAAGTGAGCTGTCGTTCTGGGTCCTTTGTTGGGGATACTAGGATATTTTATAACGTTCTAATGGAATGGAAAAATATAAATTAATAAATATGAAAATAGTTTTAAAACGGTTTAGAGCTTGAGTGAGAGCACGTAAGTTTATTTTACAGAATCAAAATGCTTGTGCTTTCAGTTATCCGACAGTTCAAATAATTGGAAACGTACAAAACCATTTCATATTTCAGGTATGGGATGTTGCCACTGTGTTTCAGCACAAATACAGTATTTGTTTCTAGAAATTGAAACTTCCAAACTCCTCACACATCTTGATTGGATTGCAAGAGAATTACTGAGCTACTGAAACTGTGTCAAACCTTAGTTTCCTAGGCAACGTTATACTAAGAAGTTTTCTAGGAAGAGATTCTCTTAAAATACAATAATATACCAATCTCATCAAAACAATTTCATTTCCGAACGGTGTAATATTTGATTGTATCGAATACTAATATATATATATATATATATATATATATATATATATATATATATATATATATATATATATATCATATTTGCTTTGGGAAGTAATAGAAATCATAGGCTTCGTATCAGCGATTGTAGATGCACACATGTTGAATGCAATTGTATTATTTTCTTCCACGTTCTTTGCAAAGTAAATGTTTTCCTGAAAAATCAGTTTTCAAACGTTCTCCTAGATATGAACCAATGTGTAGGGAGACTCAGCTCATGCTTAGAGTATCAGCTGGAAAGGAGCTCCATTAATTCTTAATGTAATAATAAATAAACTCCATGTTCATTCGTGAGTATCTATTTTAATACTAAATTTTTTATTATAAAGGTATATTTTCACATTAATTTTGACTACACTCTCACAATAATTCCGTATTTAGGTTCCCATAGTTTCCAGTAGCGGATCCAGGGTCGTGGGGGCCATGGCCTACCCCAAAAGGCCTAGAGTTTTCGTTTGTTACCTTTTTTATTTCGCAAAACTAATTTAAATATTTATGTTAAAATTATGTAATTATTTAAACTAATATTCCAAAGTATCATATATACACTACAAAAATAATATACAATATAATAAATATGTTTATTTTTTAATAAAAGATATGATCCCCCCCCCCCCAAATGAGTGGCTGGATCCGCACCCACTGGTTCGGCCACGTGTAGGACCCCTTGAAGAATTCCGTATCATTTCTGAATGAACTGGCAAGTGCTCGTTCCTGAACGAGCTGTTTATGGAGGGGCTGTCAATCCGATGCGCCGGTCACGCCCCCACGTGCACCAAAAACGCCGCTGCTTGCAGGTCGAGTGTGACGCGGAATACCAAACACGCTGTGCGGCGAAGGCAGTAACATGTTTTGGCTCGGGCCGAGCCGACAGCGCGAGTTCGCTTTCTCGCAAGTGTCATTACGCGCGCGTGCATTTCACTCCGCGCTCGTACTTTGCGTCTTCTTGTTTTTTGCTTGTTTTGTTTTTGCGCCCTGTCGCGTCGCGGGGGCCGGAGACCCAAGACTTGCCCCGGGGCTTGAAAGCAGGCACTCTGGAGTTCAGGATGACTGGGAGAGAGATGACACTCATGCACTCGGAACTCGCTGTTCATTTATTAAATTTCTCGCTTTCCTTCTCTGAAGGTTGAGTAACGTTTCTTGTGCCCTATGTGGCACCTACGGCCTCTCCTCCCAAATGCTTTCTGCTCGTTGCGATCCCTTTTTTCTCTGAGACACGCACTTGCAGAGGAAACGTTTTTGGGTAGATAAAGTACTTCTTTCACTGAAAATATGAATGTTGAAAGAGAAGATTTAATGATGGTTGTTTAAAATTGTTTAAATTAAACTGTCCCAAAAATAACCAATATTTTATGATCTGGATGTTCTGGTTTTTAGCTGTGAATTTCTGTGTGTTCAGTTATTACGTAATGACGCAACCTTTTTGTTGAAATACTTCTTACACGTTGAAGAGTAAATATTAGCATGTTTGTATATTACTACAATTTTTAAAATTTTAACTATATAATTTCTTAAGATTCTTGTGTCATTCTTGAAGTCTTGTGTGAATCCCTTCATTGTGTAGCCATTTAGTTGTACGTGAATCATTTATCTACTAGAACTAGAGGCCTGCATCAGCAAAAACGCTGCTGAAAAACCCACAAAATGGTTTGCCGAAAAGTGGCATGTTCTCTGCTCAAAAGCTACGAACAAAATATCTGCGAATACTGCAAAAACATAGTTCATAAAGTCCAACGTACTTTACACACCAAGAATATAAAAAACTTGCTATTACTTATAGCAACACGTGTATAGATATTTATATAACATACAAGAAGTTTAAGTGGAACTTTATTGACGTGGGAGAACAGTTGTCAACCGAGAGCGAAGCGCGAGAGACATAATTCTTCCGAGTGAATAAAGCGCATGTAAATCCCGTGTCCTAAACAAAACTTTATTTTAAAACAATATTTCTTAGCGTCACACCTCTGCCACGAAGGACGAAGCAGTACAGTAGTCGGCGGGCATCCTTGTAGGGGCCACTTTTAGGTTGCTGTGATTTTAGCTGGTTCACATTCTGCATAGCAGAAGGAATTTTTGAATCAGACAAACTATACAAATTATTTTGACTCTTAGGATGATTATCTACAATTTTCTAATGATATCATGGAAGAAGCAAAATGTAATGTTTCAAAATTATTCTCTGAAAACTCAAGGCGAAAAAGAGAACGAATGCTTCTGTAAATGGAGAACGGCTGGAAAGTAAGAAAAGATTCAGAAGAAATTGTACTTGCGTATTTTAATAATAAATCAAAAACGTACAAGTCTTCATCGTTTTGGAGGTATTAGCCAATGGTGAGGGCAAGTTACGTGTCAAGGAAAATGTTGATCTCAGTATGTACATATTTCGCAAGGAAAAATTGTTGACTATACGTGTTTGACGCTTTAATTGATATGGATATTTTGAGATATTGTAAATTGTTTGGAGTTTTGAAGAGACATGGAAAAGGCTACTACACAAAAAAACTAAGACTTGTACAAACCTTGAATTCATGGTTCATTCATAGCTTTAAATTTTATTTGTTAAAGATATTGTGACACTCAGCATTGTTAAAGGTTAGTTTTGAACTTATCTTCATCAATTCACAGCTTTAAAATATGTATGGCGGGTGGCTTCTTTCGTGGAGTTTTGCTGATGCATCGCATGATCCGTCGTAAGAAATGATGCACTGAGTTTGAGAATTCAATCGGTTCGCGCAGTAAGAGAATTATCGGAATAACACAATCAAATATTTGCATTGTTAGTAATTATCGAAAGTTTCATTTTTTTTGGATTTTTTGCTAATTCTGATATCTAACAAAACTGTAAATGAATAGTATAGATCATTTATATGTTTTTCTCCTAAGAGAAGGTACTTCTGAACATACCAAAATATCTTCCTCGTGAAAGATGTTGACTTTCCCTGTTGGTCCTTTGACTTGGTGATGGTGCTGATTAATTTCCGTCAATGTCCGAGGAAGTCGAAAAGAAAATGGAATGTGAAGGAGAAAGAGTCTTTGTGATGCGGCTTTGATCTGTCGAGTTTTATTTTATTCTCTGTACTCACCAACGCCTCTTACATATTTATGATGGAAGATGTGAGAAGTGATTGAAAAGTTATTAATTTTATCGACGATAAACTTCATTCACAATTCACTGTAATAATGTTATGTACAATTATGAATATCCTCATAAATAAACACTATACTGCAGTTCACAGAAATACTTTTACAGTTAACGAACGTGGTTCTATTCTTCATGTAAGTAAAGTGATGAAATAAATGAATTATAGATAATAATTTCGGTGGAATCTAAATGTGTGCTAAACCCTCTTATAACTTCGAGGTCAAGTGAGTTTGATATTTGCAAAACCATTGTACTGGAACCGACGGCTGAGGTCAGAGTGCTGTTGACAAAAGCGGATGAGTTATATGACGATATTTGCATTTGCGGCACCGTGTTAGTCGGTGTCTGCAGAGTATTTATAATTAATTGCTCAAAAATGGAAATATTGAGAGAATCCGTTCCTTACAAAGGTGAGAAGAAATTGAAGACAATGAGGAATTTATGGTAGTAGTGTTGTCAATAAATATTAGAGAATTGGTGGAGAGAAGTCTGGTTTCCCATTTTGTTCGGTTAACGGACGCGCTAGGAGACTCGAGAGGACACAGGACTATGTGAAAAAAGATAAACAGACACTCACAATAGATCGATCCAAAATAGTTTGAATATTACATTTTTCACGTTTCAGTCCAAAGACGCTAATTACTTACTCAAATGCACTGTAAACGTTCAAGATGGCAGACATGCTACTGAAACTTTCAAATTCGTATTAGACAGTGCGTGTTAATCAAATATTGGCTTAAGGCGTGGAACTATGGAACAATAAATATTAGCCTAGAATACCGATCATAAAAGTAGGTCTACTCAATTGATTCAATTTAAGTAACTAGAATAACAAAAACCTTCTGTCAAATTTGTTTCAGAACATTAGGGGTGAAGAGAGAATGGATCAGAAAGTCCGCAGAAGGCAGAAGACGCGCTACGAGAAAGAAGTGGTTCAATTGAGGTAATTTGCAGCATACTAAGGAAAATGAAGGCAAATGTGACCTCGGGCACAAAATCCTAGCAAATAGGGTGCGGTTGTGATCGGTCGTTTGTGTTGTAAGCCGTTCGCGAGGTAAAGTAGGTAAAGATGCCCACTTTCACGATATAAAGGCTTGGAGCGTGCGAGTGGGGACGAAGAGACAAGACAGGCAAAGGATCTTTCATAGACGGCGTGTACTAAACGTGCGACTAGAAACATGAAGGTAAAGGTGACGATGAGCACGAAATCGCTGCAAAGTGTGTGCGTTGTGATCGGGCATACCGGTACCGGACTTACGGAGGTACCAGAAATTTGCCTCTCGTGTTTGACATGGAAGACTTTGCGACACATACAGAATCGTATTCATAGGCTGACTGCGCTGGTCGTTTGTTTCCATGGTTTCCCTGATCACTTCCAGGCGAATGCCGGAGGAGCGACCTAGAATGATAAGGGCTCACCTAGCGCGCAACCCTTCGTCCCCGATCCTGTCCCCTTCCCCTTGCTTAGATGAACTACCCTTGTACAGTCTACTTCACTGATCCAGAAATTCTATGTCAAGAGTAGGAAAGTCTGAATACAGCGTACATGCTGTGAATCCCCAGAGACACTTTTTGGCTCCTGGGGGGATAACCGAAATAAAAATATAATAAATGAGGGGACAGAAGAGGGAATGTGCACAGAGTGGATATCGTAGCGTAGAGGGCGCGTTCTCAACCCCGTTTTTGACGCAGGCGGGAAGTCGGGGACCAGCGGCGCTCTTGGGCGCCGCCACAAGGGGTCAAGACCGTCAACCGAGAGCGGTGTCGAGTGGGCGTTAGCGAGAGCGGACGGCGCGTGAGCGACCTTGATTTATGTTCCCGTGCGCGTCAGCTTCTAAGTCCCTTTAGTGTTGTGAATGTTTTATGCTAGGGGTTGCGGTGTTCCTGCTGGATCGTGAGATCCAGCGTCTAACTACTCGACAACATGCAGGGCTAGGCTCCCGGCTGGTTTCCCGGCATGTGGTAGTGTAGTGCATGTAAGAGTAATGTATATGTACGGGAAAAGGATAGGCGAAGGAAGAGGAACGAAAGATCGTGTGCGAGCCGTTGCCCGTTTCTAAGGTATTTCTCCAACATTGGTGTCGTATAGGTCGAAGAAACCACGGAAAACTACCGATATTAGCAGCCGAAAGATAGGATTGTTCTCCAGACAGCGTCTGAATTCAACCACGCTACGCTGCTCGTATCCAACATGTGCCGCCGTCGGGACTGGAGCCCTAGGGTGTCTCGGTCGAAGTCACAGCGGAGACAACGGCGCACGTGGGCGCCGGCGAGGTGCCGGCGTGGGCGGGGCGAGTGGGTGCGTGAGGAGAGCAGGTGCCAAGTAGCGCGCATCGCGTCGCGTGATGTTGCTCCTGCAACGGCGGCGGCGCCCAAGTGGGCCGGGGCTTTCGCCCCCCCCCCGCCCCCGCCCGCGCCCAGCGGATGCGCTTCCTCCGCACAGCGACGCTCCTCTTCACATCCACAGCTTCTTCCACATTGGGTCGGGTTAATATAACTATCAAGTCCACTAAAACTACGCAATCAAAATTATTAAAATAAACAATATTCTCTACGGACTGAAAACATACATGAAAATACTTTTGCATGTGTGTACTTGCATATAATTTTATTTACAAAATATTATGACCTCCAGTTCAGTGTGGACTCTAAGCACGTATTTATCTGCTTTTACATTAAATCATATCTGGCTTTCGTAAAGCCTTACGATGTCCGTTACGGGATATCACGAGATCACTTGAAGAATTGAGGGCGTTTTACACTTTTCCTTTTGAAGCTACCGTGGAAGAAGATTATATCTCAGAGGGCAGTGTGTGCTGCTTTTGCTAAATTCCCTTAACATCACTGCTTCTGGTCTCACAATTTTTGGCAGGCCATAGAGCTGTTTACCGATACGACGTAGAATTATGAAAATTTGGCGTTATGAGAACACACTGCTGCCGCATTTAGGTTGGCTACTTCTTTCATTCTCACGTTCATTCTCTCTGACGTGACATTCTCATTTTCCAGAATACTCGTACTTTATCGTAACGTTTGGAGTTCCCGCGTGACAGCAGGTCCAGACGTGGGCGCGAAATGCGCACGATATTTTTCTTTAAGCTCTGCAAAAACTTTGAGACGTTGCGATGGTCATGAAAGACCGATATCTGTAGATGGGACACGATTGCGCCTTTTTGATGAGTTAATCCGAAATATCTGCGCTTCCTTATGAGTTAAGTATTAAATACGCGATGTGGAATAGTGTGCTGCCGTACCAAGTGTCGGGAACAAGATAATGTAAATATATCAATACAGGAAACAATAATTACCCCATGAAATTTGTTGATTGAAAGTGTATGATTATGTGGTAATTGCGCTTTGTATTGTAATTTGTATTATGTACTCATTTTCAATGTTCTCATGTCTGCATGATCTTGGTGGTTTCTCATATGGAAATGCAGTTTGCTGCAAGTAGATTGCAAATTGTAAATTAACAGTTATTTCTGCGTGACATTTATACGAGTTTTTTACTCAAATATTTACGGAAAATAAAATGCAATTAATATATTACTCTAAAGAATGTAATGATTTATTTAAATATTCCATTTCTAGTCTCGAAGAAGTATTTGAAGATAAACATTTCATAAGAACACTGTTTTAAGATAAATATCAAAACAGTTATTGGCCACTATTATTGTTGTACATTTCCTAAATAAAGCTGTCTGTATATCACAAATCCGTGTTTCCAATCACGTGAACACTGACGCTGTTATTATACGTACATGTGAAGCTTTCGGCAAGGCGAGGAGTAGATGCAATGTGTTTCCTATCTGTTCAATTGGAGAATCTTCATGTCGACACTATTGGGTAGCCATAGTTACGTATCGCAATGCAACAATACGAAGCAAAACACTATATTAAAACAATATTCAACAGTAACGCTTTACGTTTCCTGGGAGAAAAACCGGATTTGAAATATTTAATAGATACATTAAATTTTGAAATACGGTTTAACAACTGGAGGGGGGAAATCTATGGTAGAGTGTACGAGTAGCAGTACAAAAGTAGTGGATAAGAGCAAATATAAAGAATCTCACGAACACGCTTTGAATGCTAGGGAAGCCACTCGCGGTTGGTTGCGTGAAGAAGTGTCGTGTAATTGCCAATTTCCTTCGCCAGTTTTAGTGGATGATTGGGAAGTCGTAATAGTTGTACCATTACACATTTTTGTCTACCTTCCGAAGGGAAAAACAAGCAGTTTTGTTTGAAAGAGTTCAGAAGGAAGTGGAAGAGAGGAAATAGAATTTTGAAATCTATTCGTAAGTCAGATAAATCTTAGAGAAATTCGTTAACGTAGATTTGTATTACGTTGGGGGCATGGATGTATGCAAACAACACGCACGGCATTACGGGTTGCGGATGAAATACCACGTTACTTAAAATACACAATAACGAATGGCATAATACCATACAAATGATCATTTTTACTAAAACTCATAAATTGCACGGTAAAATCAACAGCAAAGTCTGTACGATTTCGTGGCCTACATCTTATCTGAAACTAGTAGTGCCACTTACGTACTTTGTTTCGTCCTTCATACCTTCTGATAGTTTAATATAGGTTTCTGAATGTCCGGTATAATTCCGGCTGTGAGTACGTATATTAGGAAAAACTGCGCAACTGGTGAAGTTGCAACCGAATGTTTCGTCCAATTCTAAAGCATTTGAGTCTCAGTAGAGAACTGCGCTGCGCGAAATTTATTCTTTTGTCAGCAAAATGTGTTGGAGTGTCAGCTTATAATACCTTAGAAATTATATTTTAGTGTGTGCATTTAGGAGTAAGGGACACTTTTCAGTGATTTAATTTTATCCGATATCATTAATAAAAATAATAATGTAAGAATTGATACAAATCATGTCTATAAGCATGTGAGAATGTTCATGTACTTTCTTTGATAGAGAAATTAAAAGTTCATTGACGGTAGAGAGACCGGGAAAAACCATGGAATAAAGAGCCTGTTGTGCTCCCTTTTATCACGCATTCAATTAAACTCGCAATAGACCAATTTTTAATGGAAAGAATAATGTATGTAAATATTTCTTTTACTAAAAGTCTTGAAGAACTTTTTTTTCTTGAATTTTATCAACATGCTTTTTTTTATGCAAACTATGGCGAAATGACAAAACAAAAAGGAGCACCAAAGCTTGCAGCACCCGTTTGTCAACGTTTAAGAAATGAATGAGAATAATTTCTCCGTTATCGTGAAACTATGAATACATTGGGGTGCCGTTACCAACCTCTTCCTTGTTCACAAAGTGAAGCCAGTCTGCCATATTGGTGGATCCAAAACACGTTAGTCAAACCCATACCTTGTGTTACTACAGGCCTAACAATACGTTATTACTTCTCTTAAGTGTGTTGAAAAAGCTGGAAAATTTGATGGAACTGCGAATTTCCGCAAACGTACACACTACAAAGAACTTCTATCAAAATTGTTTCTTGGAAATGAGCCATACATAACCTGCTGTAATTGCTAGGCTGTCAGTTGTCTCTTCGTACAGCTCTAATCCACAATGCTCTCCGCTTTGGATCTACAGGAAATCTTTAAGAAACTAGAGGTGCTACAAAATGGCACAGACTTTCTCGTAGTTAAGTCATGTATTTTTCTTGGTATGGACTGGCTTTACGATCTTGCCTCATCCTCATTTGGGCTGCCATCTATCGTCGAACAAAGAACATTTTTTTCCATGTTCCCAACTTTTCGGTTTCTTAATAGTATAACCGAAATTTTACTTCAAAAATATCAAAAAAAGAGTAAAATCTCGTCCCAAAAAAAAATTTTCATTGAAAAATTTGAAGCCGTTTTTGAGAAATGGCGATTAAGCATTACTGTAAATCCGAAATTTGAAGCTCTTTTCAGAGGAATCTATTGAGTTTTTGAGAAACTTCATTTGAAATCATTTAAAGCATTTCCACTCACAAATGCAATAATGTATGCAAATCGATGGAAATGTGCATATTAACGGCGTGAGACATATTTAAAAAATACATTTGTATAATTTTTGAAAAAACATACGAATACATCAAAATGAACTCTACACCATATTAAACAGTGCCATTACCACCAGCCGTTTGCAAAAATTGAAGAAAAAATTTGGAGCCTTTATGATGTGGCGTTTTTAGCATTCCTGAAAATGCGGAATTTGGAGCTAATTTTAAAAGAAAACTGTTCAGTTTTCGACAAATTTTAAATGACATTATTTAAAGCAAATGTACACATAAATATAATAATGTGAATAAATGGCATCTAATGTAAATATTACCGACGTGGGAGAGAGGTAAAAATTTTACATTTTTGTAATTTTTGAAAAAAGAAAAGAATAGAGCAATATGATATTTATGTCGTCGTAAAGGGTACATTTGTTATTACATCTACCACAAATATAAAAAACAAATTTCGAGCAGTTTTTGAGAAAATCTTGTTTTTTCATTTTTTAAATATCAAATATTGCACGCACTATTGGACGAAATATACTAACATTTTCAAAAAATGAATCAATTAAACAATTACATTTTCACAATTAAAAATTAAAAATAATAATCTTAATGAAAGAACTATTCACGAACAACAAATTTCATGTGAATGAAAAATCTGTCTTCAATTTTATAGTTGTAGGAAGACGCCGAAAAAACTTTTGCAATTTACGAAAATTTAGAGTTAACCGACAAAATGAAACCATTGCCACTTTTATAAATGTATTTTACTCCATTCTTACAGTAAATTTAAAGAAAGATTTTGGAGCCGTTTTTGAGAAAAGTTTGAAAATGTCATGTAAAGTACCCCCAAATTTTAGTGTTTTTCAAAATTTCAAAGCTTTATGTAAAGTACCCCCAAATTTTAAAGAATGTTTTTCCAATTTTCAAAGTTTCAACTAGAGCCCGATCGACAGGAGATTCTTCAATTTCGAAAATATCGTACGAATGGTTTAGATGATAGTGTTAACAGACGGACGGACGTACAACACGGATCCATGAAACAGGAATTCCGGCAACACCACGTGTTAGAGGATTTTTCTCTTAATTTAGCAACTGGATTTATCCACATTTACGTTATCAGGGCCGGGGAATGAATTTTGTTGTGCCGAAAATCCGCCGTTTATTCTCTCAGCATTATATAACTTTCTCTATACTAATATTACTCCGCATATACGTACGTATGCGAGAAAGTAAAAACGATGTCAAACAACATAACCGAACATGAGCACAGCTGCAAGCCACAGAGCACTTACACGCAGTTTGTCTATGCTACAAGCTTTCTGGACTCACCAATATGGCGGAGGTTGCTTCAAATTTGTTACATCATGCCATCTCCCTATATTCATAGCTCCATGTAACTCACTAATAACTTCCCCAATTTACTTTGACATGCCGGAGAGTCAAATGAATTGAAGGACTTGATGCAGTTACAACATACGACACTTGAGTCACAGCCTCCTCCTATTCTTAAATGTTAATATATACATGTTTGACCGATGTTTGTCTTCTTTAGTCACCTGTTGTCCAAATTAATTTATAAATGTGAACAAAACGTAGGAAAAATATAATTCTCTCTACCACAAAAATGGAGGTATTAACATTTAAGAAAAGAGGGTGGCGTTCTGTGGTAATAGAGCGTCTCTTGTTACTGCCTCAAGCCCTTAAAAGGTGTATTAAATCGGGAATATATGCACATCCCCCAAAGGAGCTTTCTGCAGTTGGCGGGAGGCCGAGTGGGCCGAGAGGGTGTGTGGGCGGGAGCGGGGCCTTGTGCGAGACCATACGGCCCGTGCGCCACCGTCGGAGGCGACGGCGGCGGGGGCGCTGGCGCTGCTCCATCACTTTCTCCAGGCGATCGACGACGACCACTTCCAGGGCACATCACTTTCGCTGGCGGTGCCCTCGTCCTGCCCCTACGCACTTTCCCGGGTCATTATCCCGCACTCCCGACAGGCCCTCCGGCGGTTATTAACATTGTCGCTTTCGCTGGCGCTACAACTCGGCCGTGAAGGACGTGAGGTTACCGACGCAGAGCTTAGACCACTTAGCATGTAAACACGCGAGAGTTGTTGACGTTCCTACACTTCGACGGAAAGGTGCGCTCCAACCAAAAGTTTCCTCCGAACTTTAATAGACTCTTAAGTGGAGATACAAAGTTAACCTCTGTGATTTATAATGTGAGTTCGCTTCGTTCAGCAGGTTCTCGACGGTTTTATAGTCCCGTTGCTCGTTCTTGCGTTTCTTAATAGGGTCTCGAACACGAATTCAGTTTCGAACTCATCATAAATACGAATTTTTACTTTCTCGTTTACATATGTATATACGGGAGAAATATACGTAGTATAGAGAAAGTTATGTAATGCTGCGGAAAATCGATTTCGAGATTTCAACGGGAATACACGTTTTGGGATCCCCTGATACCGAAAAAGTGTTTTTTCAAAACGTCCGTCCGACCGTTCCTCCGTCCGTCTATCTATGAGCACTCCTAGGGCCTAAACCACCCGTACATTCTTTTCCAAATTGCAGAAACCTTGATTGATCTGGCTCTAGTTGAATCTTTCAGATTTTTAAAAACATTCTTTAAAATTCGGGGGTACTTTACATGAAGCCACCAGGATAGTTTCAAAATTTTCTCAAAAACGGCTCCAAATTTGTTCTTTAAATTTCTTCTAATAATAGAGTAAAATATACTTATAAACGTTGCATAGGCCAGAATTTCACGGTTAACTCTGAATTTTCAAAAATTGCAAAAGTTTTTGGCGTCTTCCTAGAACTACAATATTGAAGACAGAGATTTTTCCTTCAAATGAAATTTGTTGTCCATAAATATTTCTTTCATAAAGGTCACGTACATGTTTTGGAAAATTTTAGTGGTTTTCATGCAATAGTGCGTGCAATATTTGCGATTTTTAAAAATTACAGAAACAAAAGTTTCTCAAAAACGGCTCCAAATTTTTTCTTTAAATTTTTGTTAGGGATAGTGCCAAACAAATCCTATAGCATGACATAAACGGCATATTGCTCTATTCTTTTGTTTTCTAAAAAAATACAAAAATGTAATTTTTTTGACTTTTATCTCACGTCGGAAATATTTACACTAGAGAGGATTTCTTCACTTTATTAGTTTTATGAGTATATGTTCCTTAAATAATGTCAAATAAAATTTCTCAAAAAACTCAACAGTTTTCTGTAAAAATAGCTCAAAATTCCGCATTTCCAGAAACGCTCAAACGCCATTTTCTCAAAAATGGCACCCAATTCTTTCTTCAAATTTTTTCAATGGATAGTGTTAATTTCACTGTTTAATGTGACGTAAAGTTCATTTTGCTGTAGTCTTTGTTTTTTAATTACACAAATGTAATTTCTGTGAAATATCTCTCACGTCGTTAATATGCACATTTCCATCGATATGTATACATTTTTGCATTTGTGAATGAGAGTACTTTAAATGAAGTTTTTCGAAAACCCAATTGATTCCTTGAAAGAGCTTCAAATTTCGCATTTACAGAAATGCTTATTCATCACATTCTTAAAAACCGCTTGAAATTTTTCAATGAAAATTGCAATTTAGGAAGACGTTATAGTCTTCTTTACATAATATTGTTAAAATGTAATTAAGAAACCGTAAAGTTGCGAAAATTTCAAAAAACATTTCTTTGTGATGGAAGATGGAAGGTGGCAAGAGGGAGGGACAAGACTGTACAGAACCAGTCTACACCAAGGAAATTAGGAAACTTTACCACGAGAAAGTCAGTGTCATTCTATAGCACCTCTAGTTACATTTGCGACGTGAAGTTCATATCAAGTAGGTAATGATTTCATCACAGTTCACCGTGGACAGCAACGTTCATCTTACAGTGTAGAGAAAAGATCAAAAATAGTTCATACTGAATGCTTATGAAATAGTATGCAGTAATACCAGTAAGAATTTACGTGTTCTACAACTTTATTGGTACGATCATAAAGCACTGAGTAATATTGTACTTTTACAAAAATGTAATATTGTATAATCAATTATATCGTCGAATTTAGTGACCATTGCCTATGTAATTGTTAATCGTTGATTCATTTTTACTATTTTCAACTTCCGGATGCATTTTTGTTATGAGCTTTCAATTAAAAACATTTTTAAAGAGGTATTTTGTAATTGTTTCTTTAGGATTATCTGCTCTTCCTCCGACTTCCCGAAGAGTTCATTATTTTCTAGACTGTACGAAGCGAGCCTTCTCCCATTCTTCAATTTCCTCAGAAACAAAGGAGGGTCAGAGAGCCGACAGTCGACTTATCAGCGGAGTGCAAAGGCACTCAGAGTTGCTCGGGAGTTAAGAATATTATTGCGAGACGTTCGCTCGTGAAATGCAGGCCAGTTGGCTCACCGCACATAATGCACAATGGCTGCGCTCATGCCCCAATATCACATGGCTCTCTTCCGCCTCCTGGCGCCTTCTGTCATTGCTCCGTTTCCCTCAACGCTTAAAATCTTCGCTTGACGCGCTTTCGCTTGTAAGTGGAAGAAATGCCAACATTGGCTCTCGCGGCCGGAACCAATACACTTAGCCGTTCAGGGAACGTCGAATTCTAGGCACAATTGCCAACGTTTCGGTCGTCATACTGCGACATTTACTCCCTTTCTAGTTTTCGGTTCTTAACCAATAAATAGACAATATTTTAGCTTTATTAAAACCAATCCCCTTTTTGTAATACTACACTATATAAGGCAGATATCGTAATTTCTGGCACTACTTACTAACATACTGTAATGATTTAATTCGAATTATCTCCTATTCTCCACTTGCTGAGTAGCACAAAAGTAAAGACTAAATTTTACTATAATCTAATAGAAATTTGAAATCTCATAGAATATGGACAGCGTTATAGCTTTCCATGGTGCGATCCCGGGTTTCAATCGAAGCGGTCAAAAATAAAGGTCGGGGTAAAAATAAAGATGTAGCTTTCTAATAAAGTCGTCTCAGTTTCTGTAGCTGTGGGAGGAATAAGGTCAGGCCAAGTTTGCTAGTTATGTTGGTAGGAATACGTTCTGTTCGCCACCATGTCTCTCTTTCCTCCAGACATAGTAAATAGAAACAGAGCCCAGGTCTGGGAACCCCGCTAGCTGGCAAAAGTCGGATTAATCCGATCCTAAAGTGCCAAATACCTACATTTATCCCTGATGAATATTTAATTCATTTACAGGTTGAAGTAAATAAATACCATGACAAAAATTATGTAAGAATTCCTTTTCCACTAACCCCCTCCTTCGTTGTTTTATTATTGTCACACTTGTGAGAAATGCTTTCTCCTAATAGTGCATTTTATTTGAATGATCACATTTGTAATGTGTTAAACCTTGAAACTGTTGAAGAGCAGGCCCAACGGCCTGAGTCTTGCCATCAATAAAGAAGAAGAATTTATGTCACCTTGCACCTTTGCTTCTTCGGCTCCCGTGCGACACGGGCGCCTGTTGCCGAAGCTTCCGGCAAGTGGATGTATGTCATCGCCTTGCGTGCGACCGCGGCGCCTGCCTGCCGCTTCCCTAGCGAAATCTGCGCTCGGCGACGCTTCCGCTTCTGCGGGAAGATGCGTCTGATAATGACGAAACACCCGGATGGAAGCTGGCAACGCGCGACGCTCGTCTTCTGTGTTACACCCGGATGATAAAGAGCAATGGGAAGAAGTAATTCACTTGTTCGGCACAAATGAGAAGAACCCCAGAAGATGATTAATGAATGTCTAATGCGATAGTTTCCCAGGATTGTTCTTCGTCCCTGCTTACTGTACGAGAAGTATAAGGAAAGTTCTGTACGAGAAGCATAAGCTATGTGGTAGCACTTGATGCGCGCGCGAATTTTTACTGCTTTTCAACAATTCCAGAAGCAACATTGAAATTGTTAGGTTCAAAAATTACAGACAAAATTTTTAGTTTTTAAGACAATGATTGTGAGAAATATTTTTAGAATATCATCTTCTGGGGTTCATCTTCTTTTCTAATCATCTTCTACGTTCTACAAATTACTCATTGTAGTTTTTTGCATTGCGAAGATGAGTGTTAGAGATTGTGTATTTATAGAAAGTCTTATTGAACGCATTAATAAATATTAGATTCTAAAAAAATATAAAGCGGTCAAAATGTTCTTAATATACCTCAAGTTTTTAACAGTTCTCACTTTCATTTTACGATTACTTGTGTTATTGGGTTATTGAATAATATTTAAATTTCCTAATTTTTTGTTTCAAGTAATTGAAGTTGTGGACAATGCTGAAAAATATGTTTTTATTAAATTGCTTATTATAAAATCAAAAGTGTATCAATTTTGAGTAAGAGATTATATACTGGGTATTAAGAACAATATCGTAATTTTTAAACTTCTTATAAAATAAAGGAAGAATCTTCCATTTATTCCTGATCAACTCCTTTTTGCATCAAAACCCTCTGAGTTTTTAAAATCTGGGTACCATTAGTCAAATATTTGAAATGCAAACTTTTTATGGTAATGCTACCAATATATCTGTAATAGATTATAATTAAGTGAACACTTAAGTCATTTAACTATTCATAGCAGATTGCGTAATTGCCTATTAATATAAATTAATATGCTACTCAAGAAACGTAAACTAAAAACAGCTTCAGACAAGATCTAGTGAAGTTCGTAAGTATTAAGGGTCGCGACAGAAACACCGACTATTCAAATTTCCCGCGTGAAATGAACTTTCTTTTGTGGAAAAGTGTTTTTAGTTTTCTCACCTCGCAATTAAAATATGTGATGTAACTTGCACTTACATAAGAGACCAAGGAAACTTTTCAAAAATACAAATTGCGTTTCTTTTTCTTAAATACCATTTTTAAAAAAAATTGTACGACACGAAGGGACGCAACGTGTTTCGCCTCCTTCAGTTTTTCCTTTCCTCGGATGAACATTTTGCTTACTTCACAGAATACAGTCTCTTTTCAATCTCGACTCCTCCATTTTGGAACAACCTTGACTGATTTGTAGTACGTGCACCATACTCCTATGTAACCCGTTATAAGGAACTCGCATACTAGCGTATGCATTATTTGGGTTATGCAACTCTCCTAACACTTCTTGCCGTTGTGGAATTGCATGTTTCCTTACCATCCTTTCGTCCTCAAATATCCAATCTAGAAATTTAATTGGCAAGTCATGTAAGTTCATCTCCACAAGGTTGTAGGTGGTGTCTTAGTAGACGTCTAATAGGTTTTTACATTTACGCACGATACGTCCGTAATCATAAGCACACTTAAGTTTGCTTAAACAAATATTTAATTTCTTGTTATATTAAGCATTAAACATAACAAGTCATTATAATTATATATATATATATATATATATATATATATATATATATATATATATATATATATAAACACATACACATTTTCATATAATAGATTATCGATATCGATGGTTATAATGTTTTTCAATTACTAATAAATGGATTTTTCCAGTTCACTTCGAGACGCCGTGCGAGTAGGTCGTGCTGTGAACAGTGAACGACCTACTCGCACGGCGTCTCGAAGTGAAGTGGAAAAATCCATTTATTGGTAATTGAAAAACATACTACCGGAACACAAGTCATTTACCTAACTTGGTTGAACTATAGGAGTTTGTTGCTAGTACTGTAACTAAAACACAGTATATCATCACGTTAAATTTCACGTGTAGCTGCAGATGCAGCTATACCTCAAAGAAAAATGGATTCTCCTGACTACAGGAGAGACATAACCCCCAACAGTACGGATTCACAACAAGGTATGTCATTCAAGAAGTCTTATGCGGGTGCTACATCATCAGATTCCTTTCCATCTAAAGAACGAGCAACTGTAATAGAAGTTCAAGGAGGACTTTCAGTTAAAGATTATATTAGCAAAGTTGCCTCTATTGTTGACGCTAGGAATGTTAGATTTGTTTCACGCATACTTAACAACCGAATATGTATCTTTCTATCTAGTCAAGCCATTGCGGACAAATTCACTGATAAAAACAAAACTATTGTTATAAAGAATCATGTACTCAGTGTTAGATCACTTATTAGCAAACTTAAAGGGGTAATTATATCTAATGTGTGCCCAATCATACCACATGTTATAATTGAAAAGGAACTCACTAAAAGGAAAATTACCACATCCTCCAAGATCTCGTTCATAAAAGCAGGAATATCGGAACCAGGCTTCTCGCATATTATGAGCTTCAGAAAACAAGTGTACATAGAACCTGAAGATGTAAACAAATTACCTGATTCAACTGTTGTTTATTTTGACAATACCTCATACCGTATACATTTCTCTACTGATATCATCACTTGTTTTATTTGTAATCAAGAAGGACATATAGCTCAGCTTTGTCCCAATAAACCCAATGAAAATGATGAAATGGAAACTGAAGTTATCCAACAACATAACCAAAGTCCCTCTTCTATACCAAATACTCAACCTGCAGATGACTTCAATGAAAAAGTAATACCTCCCTCTACTGATGTGAATATCAACTCAAAAATACCTCCACCATCTGACTTATCCATCCAAATTGAAGAAACTATTAATACAAAAGTGAATGAAGAAAACACTTGGAAGAAGGAGCTTGAGGCCAATAATACTGTTCCTATTTTACCCCTACCTCAATCTGTTGACTTCCCTGCTCTTCAAACCTCACAATCAAAGAAACCCAACCCCACAAATAACTTGATTAAGAAATGACCTATATCTTCATCATCAACAACCTCAGATCCACCTATTGAACCCTCATCAGAACCTGTAAAATATTTCAATAATGATCTCTCTGCAAAAGAAAAAGAGAAGAATTATAAAAAGTCACGACTAGAAAGTACTAATATGGAAGAATCCGAAAACCTGGCTGACAACTGGCAATCTGACAACTGACCCCTCTGTACGAAATATTATTGGATCCAAACAACAAATATCCCTTAAATTTTATGCAAAAGAGTTTTTTTTCTTAAAAAACTAAAAACAGTACTGAGGTAATTGAAATAGCTCTAGAATTTACCCCTGATGTAACTCAACTCATCCAAATGTTTATCCAAAATTAAAGAATAAAATAATGAAGAGAAGATTTACAAATCTAAAAAAGAAATTACAAAAACACATTGAGAGCAATGAATCAGAGTACTCTAGTGATACAACTTAAAACATCTTCCCCGTTAAATTAAATATTAAATAACAATGGTTGAAAGCATATTACAATGGAATATCAATGGATTTAGGCCTCAAAGAGAAAATATATTAATTCCAATTAATAAATATAATTCAGATGTAATATGCTTACAGGAAACTAATAATTCAGAAAGAATGATACCACAATTAAAACATTATTCTCTTTACCTAAGGAATAGAAATAATCCACGAATATCCAGTGGAGACATAGCTATATATATATATATATATATATATATATATATATATATATATATATATATATATATATATATATATATAAATATAAATCTACTCTTCAAGCAGATGAAATTCAAATAAACAAATATTGAATGTACAGCAGTCAAAATTAATATGGGAAGAAAATATTTGAATATCTATAATATCTATCTCCCCAACAGCCATAATTTTACAGAAAACGAAGTACTAAAAATCTTAGATCAGCACCTAAACCCTTTATTATGGTAGGTGATTTTAATAGTCACAGCCTAATGTGGGGATCTTATAAAGAAGATCACAGAGGAAAGATTATAAAAAAATATTAGAAGATCCAAATATATTGATACAAAAATCAATACACTCACCTTAATAATACACATAAAAGGTTTAGTGTATTGATTTGACATGTTCATCCTCTATTGCTTCTAAATGGGACTGGAGTACTACTGAAGTCTTTCATGGAAGTGACTATTTTCCCATTCTCATATCTTACCTCCATAATGCCTCAATGTCTGCTTGCACTATCTTCCAAGATGGAAATTCCAAGATGCTAACTTTGACAGATACAAGGAAATATTATCAACTAAAATAAATTAAATTAAGATGTTAGAGGAAACTTTCTCAATCTTCCTCAATGAAAAAATTGAGAAATTGATCTCATCCTCAAAACAGCTGATGAAACAATTCCAAAATCTTCAGGAAAATCAATAACAAAACAACTCCCTTGGTGGAATGAAGACTGCAAAAATGCTAATAAATTATACAGACACTCTTTCAATAAATGCAAGAGGCATCCAACCATAGAAAACCATTTTGAATATTAAAGAACTCGAGCACAAGCAAGACGAATATACAAAGAAAATAAAAGTCTGTCTTGGATTGACTTCATCTCATCAATAAATTGTTTCTCCAACCCAGCAGACAATTGGAAAAAATCAAAGCTATCAATAGTTGCCACAAGCAGCATATCCAACCTAAATGTATGTTACACAACGACCGAATTACCTCTTCTAATGAAGAAATTGCGAACATTCTAGCTTCTACATTTGCTCATAATTCAAGCGACAGTAACTTTAACAATGAATTCCAAATATTCAAATCTAATTCAAATATAACGGTGGATAAAATTATTGTATATATTTGTATAATAAATGAAAAAATGTGACCTATGCCAAACTGCCCTCTCTGTACCACACATATTATTGTTCTGTTCCATTTACAACGATATCCGCAAAAATATGCAATACTTCTCGCTCTGTCAGAAATCCTTAACAACAAATACCACATTGAAAATGTCTTTATACTTTTAAAGGAAATTAACCTTTTCAATAAGCTGTAAGGAACCAAAAATTTCTTAAATACGAATATTGTCACATTGCTATGTCAAAATAATGTATTAATATTGCCCAATATGTATTCTGATTATTGTTTCTTTGTTTATATTCTGTTGCTGTTGAATGTGATTGTTATTTGTTGACATGTAATATTATACTTATTTTGACAAATTATGTATTTGTACTTTAATTTCAAATTTTTGTTGTATGTTCTGTTGTACATTGTAAATACTGTATTCTGATTGTGGTCACTAATGACGTAGTAGTTCATGCGACCAATTAAATAAAGCATAATTTTTAAAAAATGGATTTTTAAGGAAGTAATTTTTTAATATACACGAATTTTGAAATTACCCACTTTGTTCTTTGAATTTTTTTCAGTATTATTAATTTTAACTCTATTTAAAAATCCAGACGACTGTGTTAGTGCTAAGGACAATGACTATTTCATCCACGAAATCACAAGTTTTCCACAACAACGACAGTCTGTTCACTGCACCCCGTCAATCCCAGAAAGCGCGACGAGACAACCGTATCACCAATCACTCGGCACTGACCAGGGTGAGGCTAGGGGCGGCGGCCATGGCGCAGCGGGCGGCGGCAGCGGCTGCTCCGGGTCTGCGTCGCGGCGGCGGGCGGCGCTGGGGCTCGACGGGGACTGCGTGCGCCGCTGCGCCGAGCACGCTTTATACCGCGCCCCCTCCCGCCAGGGCCAAGGGCGTGGGGCGGAGCGGAGCACCGCGCGCGCTTTCTCCAGTGCGGGAGGCGCCGCCGCGCCGCCGCCCTCGCCACGCCCCGCCCCGCACCATGACTGCCATAACGACGTCCGTGAAGAGTACACACGAGTCTCACTAATCCGACTGCCTGAGGATAGCTCAGTGCTGGCTCTCCAACGACTCTGAGCGGGAGATCCTAGGGTTGCTGGCTGGAGAACTGATTGATTAGTGATTTAGGACACGTCAACGCCTAGTCACTAGTCCCGTAAGTGCGTTGCATGTATTTACCACGGGAAGTGGCGGCGTTCTTCCTCGCTGGATGGCAAGTTCCGGCGTCGACTTGTCTGTTGGCTTGTGAGGTTTTCCCTAACAAGGTATCTCCCACCAGCGGGGCACCGCCCCAGCCGGGACAAGCTCTAAGCACTCGACCTGTCTCTTAGCATGTGTGTGAGTATAGTGCATGTAAGTGTGCATCTAAGGAAGAGTGAGGATAGGGTAAGAAAAAGGAAGGAAGGATCGCGTGCAGTCCATCGCCCGTTTGTTAGGATACTGCTCCGGCATTCGCCTGGTGTTGATCGGAGAAACTACTGAAAACTACCGATCAGAGCACGAAGTCGAAGAATTGTCCACCGCCGAGTCGAAGAATTGTCCTCCAAATGGTGACTTAATTCGACCTAGCTGTCTAGCTAGTGTCGAAAATCCTACCGCCGTGGGGACTCGAACCCTAGGCCCTCCCAGTCAGAGGCACCGCAAGGACATCAGTTGATGCCCTGAACATCTTTTGCCAGTCTGAGTGGAGGAGACTTGTAACGGTCTGCTGCTCGTATTGGTAGTTTTCCATGTTTTTTTTTTTTTTCATCAACACCAGGCGAATGCCGGAGCAGTATCCTCAAACGGGCCAATAACATCGCGCAATCTTTTCTTTCATAATCTTATCTCTGCCTCTCCCTCTACACACTACCACTTACACTCACTAGACTGCCACACACGTCGAGGGGGGTCCAGTGAGGAGATAATAGCTATCCCAACTGGATTGATTTGATTGATTGATTTATTCATGTTTCCGGGCGCGTCAACTGCTATGGTCATTAGTCCAGTTAGTTTAGTGATTCCCGTCCCAGCATGTTTTTTCTCGAGAGATGGCGGTGATCTTCCCCCGCTGGATGGCGAGATCCGGCGCCGACCTACCGTCGGCTAGTGGGGTTACCCCCTAACCAGGACTCTCCCACCAGCGGGGCACCGCCCCAGCCGGGACAAGCTCTGAGCTCCCGACCGGTCTCCCGAAATATGTGGTAGTGTAGTGCATGTTAGTGTAAGTGTGTGTGTAAGGGGAGAGGATAGGACAAGGAAGAGGAAGGACAGATCGCGCGCGGTCCGTGGCCCGTTTGGTAGGGTACTGCTCCGGCATTCGCCTGGGGTTGATCGGAGAAACCACGGAAAACTACCGATCAGAGCAGCCGGCCGCTAGAATTCTCCTCCAGACAACAGCTGAATTCGACCTAGCTGAAAAGCTAGTGTCGAAAATCCTGCCGCCGTCAGGACTCGAACCTAGGACCTCCCGGATAGTTGATGCACTGAGCTACCGCTACCGGTCCCAACTGGACGGAGCCCCACTAGGCGAGATAACTGGTGGGGATAAAATCGATCCTTTGAGAGAAACACTGAACTAAATAACTACTAATTTGTATATTTAATTGTAATAATAAGATAATTCCGCTTAATCCTAAAATTTTGTTAATCCGAAAGAGTTCCAAGTTTATTTATTTCGCATGAAGGGTTTATCACTGCACTCGTGTCCAAATGCATCTGGCGTTATCCTTGAGGAGATATTGGACAAAAGCATCATTTTCCAATACTTGACACATCACGCTCCACGTCGTCAAGGATACTTTCTTAGATGGTGGCCCAGACGCCACTTAGTTTAAGGGTTAATTTCATCGTTATTATTATTTTCAGTACAATGCCATAATTTACAAGTCTCACTGAATATGTCTCAGTAATATTGTATTCCGTAAAATTCTGGAATTGCTCGGAATCTGTAATGTCACAACGTCATTACGAAGAAGTCGAAGAAGATGAAGAATATGAAGAATATGAACTTCATCTACTGATGAAGAAGACGAAGATGAAGATGATGATGATGATGATGATGATGATGAAAGACAGGAAGACGACTAGAAATATAGCACTGTTGACTTAGCCCAGGACTGTGTGCTCTGTAATCTCATAAGGAATCAAGCGTTCCGTACATATTTATTTCTTGCCTTCAATAAACTCCAATAGAGCACAACCCCAACAATTAATATCTGCAATTACGTTGTTACAAGACCCATTTTAGGGGAAAAAATTGAGACAGTACATTAACGTTATCACGTTGAAAATTAATTTCAAAACAATTTTTTATATGAATTTGGCGTAAAAATTGGTTGACAAAAATACCTTCAAATTCAGCTATGCTTTATTTATTAGTCTTTGCAATTTTTTTCAGTCTCATACACGCAATAGAAGCTGAGATAAAAATCAAACATCCATAACACGTTTCTCGTATCTCCGCAACAGATAGTCCTAGGAGGCTGATTTTTTGGGAATCTACGTCATTTTATATTCTCTTTCATATAAGCATCGCGAGTATCGATTTGGTTTGGGGGCACTTTTCACCGCCTTATTCGGCTATACCCTTTCATTAGCGACGACTTTGAAGTCACTGAATTCACTCCTAAATATTGGCGTCGCCAGTGCTCCGGATCGTCTTGCTTTGGTAGGATCACCAGCACAGGCTGGGGGAACCTTCGAGTAGCCTTTTTTTCTAAACATAATTTTTCCTCCAAAAAAATCAAGATTTTAAAATTTTGTCACTTTTCTTGTGTGTTTCAGCTCTTTTGTGCCATCTTCAAATATTTTATAACTCCCAGGGAATTTGAATTAGTTAATTACGAGTTTCTGGTAAAAAGTTAGAAAGTTCCACCGTTCATTTTTAGTGAGGAAATTTTCTTTATTCAGAGATAAAATTAAAATTATAACAAGAATATCTACTATGTATAATATGATAAGGAAAGATGACACATGTTTGATCCAGTAATCGACATCAAAAGCCATATTTATAAAAGTCCTTTGTGAACTAATTACTAATAGCCTCACTTAAGCTTCAGTTTTAGACTGAGAGTGAACACATCTATATTTCTTACACAGAGGTTAATACGTATGCAAATTAATTAAACCTGCCGTGCGGCGATTCACTTGTCGCATTCAACATACATAGATCTATTTGGGTGGCGTTGGTTTAATTCCAGGCATACTCATTAGGATGGCAGCTCTAAAACCCGCAAAAACACGTTTTCTGAATTTTTTTAGAATCTTCTGGCCAGATCCGAAATCAAATGGTCGGTTCTCCACCAAGAGACCGAGAGGCGTCGAATTCACCTCATATGTCTCGATAGGCGCCCAGGAAGCAGTCTAAAGTGAGTGACGGATCCGTACACACGCACTCATGCACACTCGCAGTTACTCAATTACTGTATATGAATTGGTTTGGAAATTACTACCCATATCTGTATCAAACAGATTGAGACGAAGAAAGAGGAATTTTGTTTTTACGAATTTCATGTTAGGGGCAAATGCAATCCGCGGTTTTCGTTATAAGGCTTAACTTGGGAAAAATACTTCTTAAATCTTTTTTCTGGTCTTTAAGGGACCATAAGTCCCTTCAAGCTGTTGTCTACAAAGTGCGACCTATTTGGACTTTTATTTCATTTTTTAGGTAAATGGATCTACATATAAGACACCGACGACACAAAACTTTTCGGAAAGCTACTATTGGATGGAACATTAAATATTTCCGAGAACGTCAGCAAATATATGTAAGGGTAAAAATGAATACAAATTATGTACAAGTGAAAAAAATGTTTTAAATATTAAAATTCAAATTGTTTCACTGCCTCACTGATGTGTCCCCTTTTGCATGGCATCGCTGACACATGATGGGCGTTTTTTGACATGTAAACAGCCGTATACGCGTTGTTTACGATAACTTCTGAGATAAATTCTGATCCACATTACTAGAAGTTCAGATGGCATTCTGATCTTTATTATGGATATCTAATAATAATATTTCCTTTGCACATCAGGCATATTGCAACGCATTATAAAGATCTGAGCCTACATACGTCTCTGAAGTTGTTATAACTTTCAATAGGAAGAGTTACAAAGCTCGGACTGTTCATATGGGTTCGATAAGCATTACGTAATTTTGATTTTGCTTTTGATTATGTGCACAAAATTCACTTCTCCCCATAGCACGTCATACGCAGTTTTAACTGTTTTTTGACGGAAAATAAATAAAAATAAATAAATAGATTACAATAGAAAGAAACACTTTCACACTCGCATACCAATGGGTGTGTGTGTGTCAACGAAGAACTTCAGTGCAGTTTCCCCTACGTCTTTATTCAGACAAGGAGTTAATTTTTCATCGTTTAGATTATAAATTATTTTTCCTTTAATTCATGACTAAAATGTTATGAGTCAGTTGTATATAAAATCTACCCAGGGTAGCAAACAGCTTTCTGAGGAACAGATCCAGGGTCTGTCGGTGTCTCTACACTACTATGCGGAAAATGAGGGCAGTTACCAATAAATCAATGACTCGCACATTCCCTTCTTTTGAATTACCTGAGAGTTTAGCCAAGTTCTTACACAAACTTTGTGGAACTAATCCAAGATAACTATCGGGACGACCTGCGCTTTTACGCCCCACATTCGGCTGATCTCTATTTGTATTTAAGACATTTCTTTGCTCCTTGGCTACGATGTTTTAATCGCACGGTACAGCAATATCTACAAGTAGACACGTTTTTCTCAACAAAATCTATAAAACAATATTCGGTTTGTTTTCCGTTATCGTATGATTTGTTTGAATTTTTCGGTCATTAGATATTGAGACCATATAATCAATGGTTTCTTGTGCTTACTCGTGGCAAACACGACCTAACATCTTGGGAAATTTGGAGATCCGTTTTATCACAATGTCATGTTCTCAACACCTGATCTTAGACAGCTATTACAACTGGTTCCGATTCTGGCTTCATTTTTCCCCATTTAAGGACGTACGTTCGTTAGGTCGACCGCGGTGAAGTAACCCAGAATAACTTTAAATGAAAGTAAAATCTCTGATCTTCAAGATAGTAAGAAAACATTTGGCCCTTACTGACTAATTTTTGATTAAATTTGGCCCTTAAAAACTAATTTTTGAATAAAATAAGTTTAAATTAGTACGGGCTCTTATGGGAAACTTCGCGATCATAGGTGTTTTAAGTTATTGAAGAAGTTGTACGATGAAAATACCTTTTTACTTTCCCGTAAACGTCGATATATACGGAATAACGTATGTAGTAAAGAGAAATTAATGTATTGCAGCGTGAAAAAATGGCGAATTTTCGGCAAAAAATTCATTGTCGGGTCCTGACAATGAAAAAGTGAAAAAATCCAGTTGCTAAATTAAGAGAAAAAATCCTCTAACACGTGGTGTAGCCAGAATACCAGTTTTGCAGGTCCTTCATGCCGAAAAAACATTGGAAAAAAAGTCCATCCATTTGTCCGTTCACCAGTGCACACTACTAGCTCCTAAACCATACGGAGGATGCTTTCAAACTTGATTATATCCCTGTCTATCTGACTAGTTGAAGCTTGAAAATTTTGAAAAACATTCTTTTATATTTGGGGGTACTTTATATGAAACTCCCGGGACATTTTCAAAATTTTCTCAAAAATGGTTCCGAATTTTTTCTACAAATTTCTTGCAAGAATAGAGTAAAATACACCTTTAAAGGTGGCATAGGTCGAATTTTCACTATTAACTCTGAATTTTAGGAAATTGCAAAAGTTTGAATTTTTTTCGGCGTTTCGCAAAAGATTGAATTTAAAATTTGCAATTTAAAAAAATAACAAAAACAAGATTTTTTTCAAAAACGATTCCACATTTTTTCTTTAAAGTTTTGGTAAGGATAGTGCTATATTACCCTGTACGATGACATCAACTACATATAGTTCTATCCTTTTGTTTTTTCAAAAATTACAAAAATGGAAATTTTTCGACTTGTCTCCAACGTCTGTAATAGTTACAATAGAATTATTATATTTATGAGTACATGTGCTTTAAATAATGCCAAATAAAGTTTCTAGAAAACAATAGTTTTCTGTTAAAATGAGCTCAAAATTCCGCATTAGTCCACACCAAAGATATTAGCAGAATTTGCTACGAGAAAGTATGTGCCATTCTGTATCACCTCTAGTTTTATTTATAAGTAAGGGTAGTGCCAAGTGTACACAATACAATTACATACGCGCCATACAGCTATATTCTTTTGTTTTTTCAAAATTTACGAAAATGTAATTTTTTTGACTCGCCTCTCACGTCCTCACTTTCTCATAGTAAAGTTCTCCAATTTCTTTGGTGTGGACTGACTTTACGAACTTGCCCCACCCTCTTGTTAGATGCCATCTATCGTCGCCTTAAGTACTTTTTTGACATTTTCTCAACTTTTCGTTTTCCTTATAGTGCAACCAAAATATTATTTTACGAATAATAAAGTAAAGTAAAAGCCCTTCCTAAATACCCTTTTTCATTGGAAAATTTTAAGCCGTTTTCAAGAAAATGGCAATTAAGCATTACTTCAAATGCGAAATTTGAACCTCCTTTTCACAGGAATTTATTGAGATTTCAAAACCCTTTTTTAAAAATCATTTGAAGCACTTCCAAATGTAATATTGTATACAAGTCGGTGGAAATTGCACAGTTTATTTATTTATTAAAGTCGTGATATTTAAAAAAAATACATTTGTGTAATTTTTCAAAAAACAAAAGAGTACATCAAAACGATCTTTACGTCATATAAAATAGTGCAATTATCTCTATCCATTAAACATTTGAATAAAAAAATAAGGAGCCATTTTTTTAAAAATTGACCACGTGTGGTTCTGAAAATGCGGAATTTTGAACTCATGTTTATAGAAATCTGTTGAGTTTTCGAGAAACTTTTTTGGCATTATTTAAAGCCAATATACTCATAAATACAATAACGTGAAGAAACTGACTCTAATGTACCTACAAATACTACCGACAAATACTACCGACGTGAAACAAATACTACCGACATGAGAGGCAGGTCAAAAAATTACATTTTTGTAATTTTTCAAATTGAATCGAGCAATATGTCCTTTATGTTATTGGATAGTGTGGATTTATTACTAATTCTACCAAATCTTTGAGAAAAAATTTGGAGCGGTTTTAATAAAATCTATTTTTTGTATTTTTTTAATTGCAAATTTTGCACGAAAACTACTAAAATTTTCAAAATAATGACATACCCTTACATGACATTAATAAAAGAACTATTAATGGGCAACAAATTTCATTTAAAGGAAGAACTTGTGTCTTCAGCTTTATAGTTGTGGAAAGACGCCAAAAAATTCTACCTTATGTAATTTTCGAAAATTCGGTGTTAACCGTGAAAGTCGGACTTATGCCACCTTTATAACTGTATTTTACTCCATTCAAAGCATAAATTTAATGAAAAAATTTGTAGCCAATTTTGAGAAAATTTTGAAAATGTCTGGGGGGGTTCATGTAAAGTACCCCCAAATATTAAAGAATGTTTTTCAAAATCTCACATCTTCACTACCGCCAGATCGATAGGGCTTTCTTCAAATTGGAAAAGATCGTATGCATGGTTTAGGCGCTAGCAGTGTTCACAGACCGACGGACGGACAGATGGACAGTCGGACAGACGGAGAGACAGACGAACGGACGGACAGACTGACGGACGTTTTGAAAAAAAACGCTTTTAACGCAAAATAGGAGGCAAAATAACACTTTTTCGGTATCAGAGGACCCCAAAACGTGTATTTCCGTTAAAATCTCGAAATCGATATTCCGCAGCATTACATAACTTTCTCTATACTGCGTATATTACTCCGTATATACGTATGTATACGAGAAAGTAAGTAGAGGTGGTACAGAATGGCACAGACTTTCTCCTTCCAATTTTCTTTAGTCTGGCTATAAGATCGTGCTCCATTCTCTGGCCAGCTGCCATCTATCGTCACCCAAAGTACATTTTTTTTTGCTTTCCTAGTAGTACAACTGAATCATCACATCTAAGAATATTAAAGAAGAGTAAAAACTTGTCCTAAATAGAAGTTTTCATTGCAAATTTCGTAGTCGTTTTTAAGAAAATGCCGATTAAGCATCACTGTAAATGCGAAATTTAAGCTTTTTTTCATAGGAATCTATTGAGTTTTTGAAACACTTCATATGAAGTCCTTTCAAACACATTCACTTACAAATGTAATAATAGATACAAATCGTTGGAAATGTCCATATCAACGACGTGAGAGGTATTTCAAGAAAATTACATTTGTGTACATTTTGAAAAAACATATGAATACACCAAAACGAACTTTACATTATAACAAAGTATAATTAGCACTATAGATTTCAAAAAAATTTGAAGGCAAAATTTGGAGCAAATTTTGAGAAAATGGCGTTTGAGCGTTTCAGAACATGCCGAATGTTGTGCTCATTATTACAGAAAACTGTTGAGTTTTCGAGAAAGATTTTCTGAAATTGTTTAACGCTCATGTGCTCATATATAATAATGTGAAGAAATCTCCTTTATTGTAAATTTTACAGACGTGAGAGATAAGTCAAAAAAATACTTGAAATTTTTGAAAAACAAAAGTATACAGCAATTTGACTTTTATGTCACGAAAGAGGATTCATTTGCCACTAACCTTGCCAAAAAAATAATAAAAAAGGTTGGAGCCGTTTTTCGCAAAATCTTGTTTCGTTATTTTTTAAACTTGCCAATATTGCACGCACTATTGCACGAAAACTACTAAAATTTCAAAAAAAAAATTGACACGATCTAATTGAAAGAACTATTTATGCACAACAAATTTCATTCGAAGAAAAAATCCATGTCTTCAATTTTGTAGTTGTAGGAAGACGCCGAAAAAATTCAACCTTCATTAATTTTAGAAAATTAAGAATGAATTGAATTTCTGACTTATGCCACCTTTATTAGTGTATTTTGCTCTTATTTTACAAGAAATTTAAAGAAAACATTTGAGCCGTTTTTGAGAAAATTTTGAAAGTGTCCGGTGGACGTCATGTAAAGTATCTCCAAATATTAAAGAATGTTTCTCAAATTTTTAAAGCTTCAACTACAGCCATATCGACATAGGATTCTTCAATTTGGAAAAGATCCTCTTTGTGGTTTATGCGCTAGTAGTGTTCACAGACAGACGGACGGACGGACGGACGGACGGACGGACGGACGGACGGACGGACGGACAGACGGACGGACGGACGGACAGACGGACAGACAGACATGGACGGACAGACGTTATGCTTCCAATTGGTTTTTCGGCATCAAAGACCCACAAAACAGGGATTCTGGCTACACCAACTGTTAGAAGTTTTTTTTTCTCTTAATTTAGCAACTAGTTTTATGCACTTTTTCGCCACCAGAGCCCGGCAATGAATTTGTTTCCGCCGAAAATCCGCCGTTTTTTCGCGCAGCATTACATAACTTTCTCTGTACTTCGTGTATAATTTCGTCTCCGTATATTCGTACGTATACGAGAAGGTAAAAGATTGGAGTCGTTTTCGAGAAAATATTTACTTGTTATTTTCTAAAATTCAAATACTCCATGTACTGTTGCAAACTACTATAATTATTAGAAAAATGTACATGACCTTAAGGGGGGAAGGACACGAAAAAATCGGGAAAGATTGATTTTTCATATTTTGCGCCATTTTATTCTGTCTTCTCCTTAACATGCTGATATATCATTTATGCATGTTTTACTACTTTTAGTCCCTAAAAGTATCTAATGGAACAATGCAGTAGCCAGGTCATTTAAAGAGTGGGCGTAGCTCTTGAAGCAATGTAGAATGGGAAAAATATTTATTTTTTTAAGATATTTGCGAAGTTCGACATATTGTTTGCAGTTCATGGCTGCACTGTTAGTTCACGTCTAGCGTGTTCCCTTTGTTTATTGTAAAAAATGCCTATTCTTGTGAAGAATATAAATACTTACATTGTTGCAGTTGTATTGTTGTAAATATGTAAACAAACTACACATGTAAACAAATTAAAATATGCCGCCCAAAATACTAACATTGTAATCTCGACTGGTACAACAGACCAACATTATGCAGCGAGATTGAGCACGCAAACCCACAATTAAAACTGCAACTGAGAGAAGCAAATGTCACACTTTTTGAAACTAATTTCCTCTCAGCAAAACACTTTACCCTGCATGGTCTTCACATGAACCTTGCTGGAAAACATACAGTCGGTAACAAGTTTGCACAATACATCATTAACTCCAGTCCTACGCAGTCTCATGCAAAATATCCATCCCTTTCACCTTCGTTACGTTCTCCACCGCCACCCTTATTTCGAACCTTCTTACCTCCTCCTCTGAACCTACTGTTTCTCCCATTCCTACCACCAATTCATCTAAAACTGATGCGCCAATTTCCTCACAACCTGTCACAGTCAGAACACATTACAACCTTCGACCACGCACTCGAGGTAAAAATGGAGTAAATATTCGTATACTAGTATAAAAATATAAGAAACTACAATCAGATGCAACAGGAAAACATTCGTGTAGGTACTTGCAAAAGATAAACATACCGCACCATAATGTTCAATCCCTTTCAAATAAAACTGACTTTATCGAAGCAGCTGTACAGAGTGATTTAAATCAAATGGATGTTCTTTGCTTTACAGAACATTGTTATCTCTTAATGAACTTAGTATTTTCCAAATTCCAAACTTTTACCTCGCAGGCTTTTATTGCAGAAAGAGAGAATCGCATTAAGGTCCTACGTATGTTCTTGTTTTTTATGTTAGAAATAATATTGATTCTATCTCCTTGGCGGAATTAAATGTGTATTCCGTTGAAAATATTTTCGAAATTTCTGTTGTACATCTTCCTTTGCTAAAAATGATACTACTTTGCATCTATGGGCCTCCAACAAAGGGAGCTGCAGATTATATTTTGTACTTAGAAAAACTGGAGAAAACACTTAACAAAGTCAGCAATCGCTCTTTTCAATTCAATGTTGTATGTGAAGATTTTAACATTGATTTTCTCGTCGCATCTTGCGAGAAAGAATAATTTCTCAATTTAATTTATGTACCTACATGGATCCCACTAAATTCAATGAAGGCAATCGATCAAATTATAAATAACAAAACTACTACTCGATATGAAGTTGAAACAAAAGATTTACGATACAGTGACCACAATGCACAAATTCTTACCATTATAAGAAATGCGAACATTGACACAATGAATAATGCACTTATGACTAGATTGTTTACAAAAAGTAAAATAAAATTATTCATTGATTACTCGATGCAGGAGTCATTGGACGCGGTTTATAATAGTGTTGATGCAAACGACAAATATAATTCTTTTTTTTTTTCAACGCTTTCATTTCATTTTAACACTTGCTTTCCTCTTAAAAAAAGAAAATTAAAAACTTCACAGAAAAGCAATTCTTGGATAACACTAGGGATTAGGACATCATGTAAAAACAAGTGAATTCTTTCTCTCATTTCTGAACCTCATAACGTATTTCAAGATTTCCTCCTCTATTTAAAAAAAATACAAATCATTATTAAGAAAAGTCATGAGGCATACTAAAATCATGAAACACGATCAGGATATTTTGAACTCAAATAACAAAACAAAAGCAATGTGGAATGTAATAAAAACCAAAGCAAAACAGAAACCCTATAGAAAATATTGTTTTAAAATATAACGATATAAATGTGAACGATCCGGCAACAGTGGCTTGTCTGTTTAACCAATACTTTTCGAGAATTGCTGCCGATCTCACTAAGCGTCTTCAGCCACAAAATTCAATATCAGACATTTCCCCCAAACTTTTATAGCGTTTTCCATCCGTTGCACTGAAACCCACCCTAGTGCAGAGCAGAAACGTCATCGCTCCACAACAGTGCTGCCCCACACGCGTGAAGGGCAGCTACGAATTAAACGGATTCCGGAACTGAGTCAGGGCGTATGCGCTACGCAGTGAGATTATAGATAGCTGTTCTTGGTCTGTCACACTGATGGAACTCGAAAGATAATTTTGAACTGTTTTAATTGTTATAATTTTTATGAAGCCTTTTGGCGCATCCTACTTCTTAATCCATTAATTGTTTACGTGTAATTTCTTTATTTAAAAACTACGAAAACTTAAATGCGTATGTATTGAAATTTCATTTTTTGCGGTTTACCAGTGATCGATATAGTACACAAGATTTTGAACCGAAAGGCTTCTACCGAATTCTTTGGTTATTGAAATCCATAAAAATATTAACATGAGCATTTGCGCTGGTATATGTATGGGCGTGCGAGAAACATTTCTTGGCACATATAGATAGATAGATATTAACATGATATATGAACATATATTGTCTATATATTTGAACATGAACGTATATTTCATGATTTTGTAAGGGTCACTATTTTTATTTTCACTTTATTAGCGTTTCGAAATTGAGACGTACCTACACTTTGATTTTTACATAGCACTGGATTTCTTAACATGAAGTTATTCAATGTTATATTTTAGCAAAACACAAACTGATTTTCCGCAATTTGCAAGTCATAAAAATTATTTTAAGACATTTCTTGCAAACAATAATATACTCCATCATTCGAAGTATTCCTGCGTGACAGTAGATCCTCAATTGCCTTCACAATTTCACCATGAATCCAAATCACTATAGATAACTTCTGGACTTAACCTCACAATATCCCAGTGCACTGGACTGCACTGACGCGATTGTCAGTGCAGGATAGGGCGCCCTGAGTGCGCTCTGGTTCCGTGGGATTGTGCGAATGAAACATGCGCTTCTTTGCATTGGTGCTCCCTAGCGGTCGAATGGAGCACGAAAGTTGCCCTGAGTGCGCACTGGGTGCGCACCAGTGCGGCGAATGGAAAACGCTATTAGACACGATGTTCGTTTTTGAAACTTCCTATGAAATTCTCAAAATAGTCGGTAAACTAAAAAATAAATATTCAACCAGTTTAGATGAATTTCCGGAGTATTAGTTGCATCCGTATGCACCGGAACGTTTCCAGATATTTTCAAAGCAGCTAAGATTAAGTCGCTCTTCAAAAAAGGCAACAAAAATTAAAATAAACATTATCGCCCAATTTCTCTTCTGTCAGTTCTTTCAAAAATATTAGACTTTTTTTACGTACGAATGGAAATATTTTTCAGTAAACACGACGCGCTTTCAGATTGCCAACATGGATTAGGAAAATCAAAATCTAGTCAAAAGAAAATCAAAAGAAATAGTCACCTCAAAATTGGACCAAAACGAAGCACCTATTGGTTTATTTTTAGATCTCTCAAAAGCTTTTGACGTCATTGATCATGACATTTTACTTTCAAAATTACCTTCATATGGAGTCCGTGGTATTGCTCTAGATTGGTTACGTTTGTACTTTAAACAACGATCTCAGAGAGTGGAAATACATTTCTGGAATGATGGTATATTATACCTTTCCTACTCTTTGCCAATTGCACGCGGAGTTCCTCAAGGATCGATTTTAAGCCCTTTTCTCTTCTTACTATTCGTAAACGATATGCCCTCGACGATTCAAAATGGAAGAAATGTTATCTTTGCGGATGATACGAACATTCTTTGCAATAAAGAAACCGTAAATAGTACAATATCAGATGTTTCAAATTGGTTCCGAAATAAAAAAATTAATAGTAATTGAAAAGAAAACTGTTTTAATGCAGTTTACCATTTCAAATAAACAATTCTGTGCTCCATTGAAAATGAACGGTGTACCATTGACTGATATTAAGGCAACAAATTTTTTAAGTCTCTCAATTCAGTGTAACCTTAAATGGAACGTCCATTTAAATGAATTGAACACAAAATTAAGTTCTTTATGCTATGCGTTCAGAATTCTTTCAAATTCAGTCAGCCTTCACACTACTTGTATATGTTTCGCAAATGTTCATTTCCGCCTGAGATGTGGCATAATATTCTGCGGAAATACATCTTATAGCTCCCAAACATTTAGATTACAAAAAACAATTGTACGAATAATAACCAAATCCCACTCACGTGATTCTTGTAAGCCTCTCTTTATTAATCTAGGAATTTTTACCATTACCGTGTCCGTTGACGAATCAGTTAAAGAATCAGTAGTTTTACTGCTCATTGCAAAAAATTCACTTACAATTCATGTAGATTATTTTATAACACTTTGCCAGATGACATTAAACGATTAAATTCGATAGAAAAGTTTAAATCCCAAGTAAAATCGTTTCAACTGCTTAACTGTTTCTATACAATTAGAGACTATACTGAGCATCACAAGGAAAGTAACATTAATTTTAACAGTGATATATATCATGTGGACTGTATAAATGCTGTTTCAAATGATGATAATCTCCCGTTTTTCTAAATGTTGTTATTATTATTATTATTATTATTATTATTATTATTATTATTATTATTATTATTGTTTTAACCTTCAACTATTTATCGTTAAAATGTTGGGATGGGATTCTGGTACTCAAGAAAACGTGCAAATATTCTTCTCGCTCATACGTCACATACAGTTTTTACTGTGTTTTTTTTTTCAGATAAATGAAATCAAATCATTTAAATCTAAACAACCTGTAACAAGTATTGTACCGCAGCCTCCGAGTAAATGACCCCCATCTTCATTAGGTTTTTCGTCCAGTTTCCCTGATCCATTGAGCAAATATTGAAATGGTCGCTTGTTTTTTGTATTCAAAAAGAATTTTGAAAACGTGCACAGCATTCACTTCCCCATAGCACGTCACACACAGTTTTTAACGGTTTTTGACGTAGAAATAAAAATAAATAAATAACTGTACGAATATAGAAGTAAATAAAAATAGAAGAACAGTCTTGTTGAGTAAATAAAACCCTATTATAATGATGAAATAATAGGGAATGCCCATTGAAAGAAATACCAAATTTATTCTCCATTTCCACACAATGTGCAAATGCGAAAAAATAAATAAATCATCTCCTAAAAGAGAAACCAAAGAAGAATCATTAAGCTTAAAGGAAGGAAACAATTAGGAGGTTCGACAACGGTTTATTCAGTTTGGAAAAAATCATACGAATAGTTAGCCATTATTGTTATTCACATACACCAAATGGGCAGACGAACAGACGGACGGACATTTTGAAAAAAAACAAAAAAAAACAAAAAAAAAAAAACAACAAACTTTTCGGTATTGGGGGCTCCAAACGTCATTTAAAGTTACTTGAAGCACATGCACTCACAAATGCAAAAATGTATACAAATTGCTGGAAATTTGCATATTAAAGACGTGAAAGATATTTGAAAAAAAATACATTTGTGCAATTTTTGAAAAAGCAAAGAATACACCAAAATTAACTAAACATTATATTAAACAGTGCAATTAGCACTATCCGTTGAAAAAGTTTGAAAATAATGGAGGCGTTTTTGAGAAAATGGCATTTGAGCGTTTCTGAAAATGTGGAATTTTGTGCTAATTTTCATAAAAAACTGTTGAGTTTTCGAGATATTTTATATGACATTATTTAAAGCATATTTGCCCATAAATACAACAATGTGAATAAATTTGTCGGTCATGTAAATATGAGTGTCATGGGAAGCAAGACAAAAAATTACGTTTTTGTAAAATTTGAAAAAAAAAAAGAATAGAGCAGCATGACAACGATGTCATTTGATTGAGTGAGATAAGGACTATTCCTACCAAAAGTTTAAAGAAAAAATTGGAGCCGTTTTTTAAGAAAATCTTGTTTTTATTTTTAAAATTGCAAATATTTCAGGCACTATTGCGAGAAAAAATGTACCCGACCTTAATGAAAGAACTAATTAGGGACAACAAAGTTCATTTGAAGGAAAAATGTCTATCTTCAATTTCGTAGTTACAGGAAGACGTCGAAAACAATTCATACATTTGCAATTTTCGAAAATTTAGAGTTAACCGTGAAAATCGGATTTATGGCACCTTTATAAGTACTTACAAGTTTCACTATTCTTACAAGAAATTTAAACAAAAAAAAAAATGGAGACGTTTTTGAGAAAATTTCGGAAATGTCCGTGGACATTCATATAAAGTATCATGAAATTTTAAAGAATGGTTTGGAAAATTTCAAAGCTTCAACAAGGGTCAGATTGACGAGGTTTCTTATATTTGGAGAAAGTTCTACGCATGGTTTAGGCGTTAGTAGTGTTCACAGACGAACGGACGGACGTTTTGCTTTCTTGTCTCACACGTCGTTAATATTTACATTACCGGCAATGTGTTAACATTATTATATTTATGAGTACATATGCTTTAAATAAAGTCAAATAAAGTTTCTCGAAAATTCATCAGTATTCTGCGAAATTGAGCTCAAATTTCAGCATTTTGAGAAAATGGCAAGAGGATGGTGCAAGACCATAAGTCCAGTCCACTCCGAGGAAATTAGAAAACTTAACTAGGAGAAAGTCAGCGACATTCATGTAACATGCCTCACCGGGCATTCTCAGGAGTAATTGATAAAAAAAAATTGCTGCGAAATTCATGGCAACCGGAAGTACTTGCTTTCGGCCTAGAAGTAATGCTGTACAAATCCTGGTATTGGCAACACTGTTTCTCTTCGGGTACAAGGGTATTGATCGATAATTCACTTTCAATGTAAACAATGTGAACTAATATTGAACGCAGAAAGAAAGGAGAGTACGGGTGCCAAAGTTAATCTAATCTATATAAGATATTGGCAACTTACAAAAATTAAAAATCATGCCAGAAACTCAATTAGTAACTGTTTTTCTAGAGCAAATATTTATAACTTCACTTTTAAATATTAATAAATATTTATTTAAATTCTTTGTTTATGTTTTCAAACAGATATTGTTTATCTATAGATGTAATAAATAGTTGAGTGTTTGACTAGCGACTGACTCGAACATTTTAAGTTACAAAAAAACCGCGTCCACACGATGCGTTTTTTCGTTCAATTTTGCGCATGCGTCTAGCCACGATCTCCTAGAGTTACAAAGCCTGCTCACTGTTTCGTGACGCCACCGTAGGTAGTCATGGAGAGCGTCGGCCGCTTACATTTTCCGCGCTGAAAAACCCGTTTTTACTCCTTTTGTATTAAAAAAATATCAATGCATGATAAAAATTCTTTTAACAACAATGTATTAAACATGTGTTTTCAATACAGTACATTTAACATATACAATACAATGGCCATACAACTGATAAATTTACTAGAAAATATTCAATTTTATGCGATGTTTCATAATAAATAATTCCCTTTTTACAAAACTTAAAAAAAACATTTATAGCTTAAATGTTTGATTACATTATTAGCTGAATGACTACCGAGCGCCATCAATTACTCCTCCCAAACACCGGTGTCGTTATCCGAATTCGTTTACTATGCTCCATGAAGTCACGAAGGTTAAGCGAATTGAGCTCGCGGGTTCCTGGTTGGGTGACCGGCCAGCAAACCCGGGACCGAAGCCGTTCTTTCAAAAACCAATATTTTTATATATTCTCAATAGCTCAAAACAATATTCTCTCATAGTTCAGGGATGAAATAAAAAAATGTGGGCTTATAGCGCGATGACGACGGGCTTTCTGAATCCAATGCCGTGTCAATCATGCCAATCGAATGAATAGGAGCGTCGTAAAGTGAAATTTGGAAAAACACTTCTCCCTCACACTTCCACTTCCTTACGTCACTCGTCCGTTGTGGGCCCTCCCTCGATGGTGCGGCACAGCCAGCTCCGAGGGTCTGCGGCGCGTGAGGCCGAATTTTCAAGCAGGCCAGCCAGGCAATCGGTTTATACTTTCGTTCCTTTGCATCTATACATATTTTCGTCACAAAAAATATAGTGATGCTGTATCAAAGGCAAAAGGTATCAAATCATCTGTAATCTATATATATAAAAGAAAGTCGTGTTAGTTACACTACTTATAACTCAAGAATGGCTGTACCGATTTGGCTGAAAATTGGTGAGCAGGAAGCTTAGAGCCAGGAGACGGACATAGGATACTGTTTATCCCGTTCGACAGCGTTCCTGTGTGAGAACGCACGTTTTCGCGTGATTTCGCATCTTAGCGGTCATTGTTGCCTGTGGTAACCCATTGTTGTAAGGCTGCACTGATAACAGAAGGCGATAATGATAGCCGCCTTTCGTTCGCCGTTATCTATATATACTAAAGAAAGTCGTGTTAGTTACACTATTTATAACTCAAGAACGGCTGTACCGATTTGGCTGAAAGTTGGTGAGCAGGAAGCTTAGGGCCAGGAGACGGACATAGGATACTGTTTACCACGTTCGACAGCGTTCCTGTGTGAGAACGCACGTTTTCGCGTGATTTCGCATCTTAGCGGTCATTGTTGCCTGTGGTAACCCATTGTTGTAACGCCGCACTGATAACAGAAGGCGATAATGATAGCCGCCTTTCGTTCGCCGTTATCTATATCTATATATATATAAAAGAAAGTCGTGTTAGTTACACTATTTATAACTCAAGAACGGCTGTACCGATTTGGCTGAAAGTTGGTGAGCAGGAAGCTTAGCGCCAGGAGACGGACATAGGATACTGTTTATCCCGTTTGACAGCGTTCCTGTGTGAGAACGCACGTTTTCGCGTGATTTCGCATGTTACCGGTCATTGTTGCCTGTTGTAACCCATTGTTGTAACGCTGCACTGATAACAGAAGGCGATAATGATAGCCGCTTTTCGTTCGCCGTTATATCTATATATACTACACCTATTATATACTTACGTTACACCCTTATATATTTCACCTATGCACCAAAATACAGGAACAGTAATGAATGATTAATCTACTTATTTTTTATTTGCATTTTCTAATAAACAATTTAACTTAATAAATTCCAAAATCTGCTTATTTATTGCCTTTAACAGCCGATCCCTATTAATACAGCTTTGTATTTCTCTCTTAAACAAAAATCAATTAAAAAAAAAACGCTCTGCTACGTAATAGATTTTTTTATTATCTATTTAATATCAGAGCGTTTTTTTGAAATTCTTCTTTGTTTGAGAGAAAAACATAAATGTGCAATACCTTTATTATCACGAGGGCAACAAGGATAGTACAGTTTCTCACAGTGAGTGCGACGCGAAAAAAAGATGGGACCGACTGTTAAGGCGGAACAGAGTTCGCCGGGTCAGCTAGTATCTATATATATAAAAGAAAGTCGTGTTAGTTACACTATTTATAACTCAAGAACGGCTGTACCGATTTGGCTGAAAATTGGAGAGCAGGAAGCTTAGAACCAGGAGACGGACATAGGATACTGTTTATCCCGTTCGACAGCGTTTCTGTGTGAGAACGCACGTTTTTGCACGTTTTCGCGTGATTTCGCATGTTAGCGGTCTTTGTTGCCTGTTGTAACCTGCGCCTGATAATAAAACAAAAAATGTCGTGTATCACAAGGTACTTAACTGAAGAGTGCAACCTATGTACCAAAATACAGGAACAATAATGAATGATTAATCTACTTAATTTTTTTATTTGTATTTTCTAATAAACAATTTAACTTAATAAATTCCAAAATCTGCTTATTTATTGCCTTTAACAGCCGGTCCCTATGATTACAGCTTTGTATTTCTCTCTTAAACAAAAATCAATTCCAAAACAAACGCTCTGCTACGTAATAGATTTTTTAATTATCTATTTAATTTCAATTTTTTTGAAATTCTCCTTTGTTTGAGAGAAAAACACAAATCTGCAATTGCTTTATTATCACGAGTGCAACAAGGATAGTACAGTTTCTCACAGTGAGTGCGACGCGAGAAAAAGATGGGACCGGTTGTTAAGGCGGAACAGAGTTCGCCGGGTCAGCTAGTATATATATAAAAGAAAGTCGTGTTAGTTACACTATTTATAACTCAAGAACGGCTGTACCGATTTGGCTGAAAATTGGTGAGCAGGAAGCTTAGAGCCAGGAGACGGACATAGGATACTGTTTATCCCGTTCGACAGCGTTCCTATGTGAGAACGCACGTTTTCGCACGTTTTGGCGTGATTTCGCATGTTTTCGCGTGATTTCGCGAGTTTTCGTATGTTTGGGCGGAACGGAGTTCTCTGTTAAGGCGGAACAGAGTTCGCCGGGTCAGCTAGTCTATATATATAAAAGAAAGTCGTGTTAGTTACACTATTTATAACTCAAGAACGGCTGTACCGATTTGGCTGAAAATTGGTGAGCAGGAAGCTTAGAGCCAGGAGACGGACATAGGATACCGTTTATCCCGTTCGACAGCGTTCCTGTGTGAGAACGCACGTTTTCGCGTGATTTCGCATGTTAGCGGTCATTGTTGCCTGTTGTAACCCATTGTTGTAACGCCGCACTGATAACAGAAGGCGATAATGATAGCCGCCTTTCGTTCGCCGTTATCTATATATATCTATATATATAAAAGAAAGTCGTGTTAGTTACACTATTTATAACTCAAGAACGGCTGAACCGATTTGGCTGAAAATTGGTGAGCAGGAAGCTTAGAGCCAGGAGACGGACATAGGATACTGTTTATCCCGTTCGACAGCGTTCCTGAGTGAGAACGCACGTTTTTGCACGTACGCAGTGCAAAAAGGATAGTACAGATTCTCACAGTGAGTGCGACGCGAGAAAAAGATGGGACCGGCTGTTAAGGCGGAACAAAGTTCGCCGGGTCAGCTAGTCTATATATATATCTATATATATAAAAGAAAGTCGTGTTAGTTACACTATTTATAACCCAAGAACGGCTGTACCGATTTGGCTGAAAATTGATGAGCAGGAAGCTTAGAGCCAGGAGATGGACATAGGATACTGTTTATCCCGTTCGACAGCGTTCGTGTGTTGGAACGCACGTTTTCGCGTGATTTCGCATGTTAGCGGTCATTGTTGCCTGTGGTAACCCATTGTTGTAACGCCGCACTGATAACAGAAGGCGAAATTGATAGCCGCCTTTCGTTCGCCGTTATCTATATATATGAAAGAAAGTCGTGTTAGTTACACTATTTATAACTCAGGAACGGCTGAACCGATTTGGCTGAAAATTGGTGAGCAGGAAGCTTAGAGCCAGGAGACGGACATAGGATACTGTTTATCCCGTTCGACCGCATTCCTGTGTGAGAACGCACGTTTTTGCACGTTTTCGCACGTTTTCGCACGTTTTCGCACGTTTTCGCGTGATTTCGCATGTTAGCGGTCATTGTTGCCTGTTGTAACCAATTGTTGTAACACCGCACTGATAACAGAAGGCGATAATGATAGCCGCCTTTCGTTCGCCGTTATATCTATATATAGTCATGTTAGTTACACTATTTATAACTCAAGAACGGCTGTACCGATTTGGTGAGCAGGAAGCTTAGAGCCAGGAGACGGACATAGGATACTGTTTATCCCGTTCGACAGCGTTCCTGTGTGAGAACGCACGTTTTTGCACGTGTTCGCACGTTTTCGCGTGATTTCGCATGTTAGAGGTCATTGTTGCCTGTTGTAACCCATTGTTGTAACGCCGCACTGATAACAGAAGGCGATAATGATAGCCGCCTTTCGTTCGCCGTTATATCTATGCATAGTCGTGTTAGTTACACCATTTATAACTCAAGAACGGCTGTACCGATTTGGCGAGCAGGAAGCTTAGAGCCAGGAGACGGACATAGGATACTGTTTATCCCGTTCGACAGCGTTCCTGTGTGAGAACGCACGTTTTCGCACGTTTTGGCGTGATTTCGCATGTTTTCGCGTGATTTCGCACGTTTTCGCGTGATTTCGCGAGTTTTCGTATGTTTGGGCGGAACGGAGTTCTCTGTTAAGGCGGAACAGAGTTCGCCGGGTCAGCTAGTCTATCTATATATATAAAAGAAAGTCGTGTTAGTTACACTATTTATAACTCAAGAACGGCTGTACCGATTTGGCTGAAAATTGGTGAGCAGGAATCTTAGAGCCAGGAGACGGACATAGGATACTGTTTATCCCGTTCGACAGCGTTCCTGTGTGAGAACGCACGGTTTTGCACGTTTTCGCACGTTTTCGCGTGATTTCGCATGTTAGCGGTCATTGTTGCCTGTTGTAACTCATTGTTGTAACGCAGCACTGATAAAAGAAGGCGATAATGATAGCCGCCTTTCGTTCGCCGTTATCTATCTATCTATATAAAAGAAAGTCGTGTTAGTTACACTATTTATAACTCAAGAACGGCTGAACCGATTTGGCTGAAAATTGGTGAGCAGGAAGCTTAGAGCCAGGAGACGGACATAGGATACTGTTTATCCCGTTCGACAGCGTTCCTGTGTGAGAACGCACGTTTTTGCACGTTTTCGCACGTTTTCGCGTGATTTCGCATGTTAGCGGGCATTGTTGCCTGTTGTAACTCACTGTTGTAACGCAGCACTGATAAAATAAGGCGATAATGATAGCCGCCTTTCGTTCGCCGTTATCTATCTTCTATCTATCTATATAAAAGAAAGTCGTGTTAGTTACACTATTTATAACTCAAGAACGGCAGAACCGATTTGGCTGAAAATTGGTGAGCAGGATGCTTAGAGCCAGGAGACGGACATAGGATACTGTTTATCCCGTTCGACAGCGTTCCTGTGTGAGAACGCACGTTTTTGCACGTTATCGCACGTTTTCGCGTGATTTCGCATGTTAGCGGTCATTGTTGCCTGTTGTAACCCATTGTTGTAACGCCGCACTGATAACAGAAGGCGATAATGATAGCCACCTTTCGTTCGCCGTTATATCTGTATATAGTCGTGTTAGTTACACTATTTATAACTCAAGAACGGCTGTACCGATTTGGTGAGCAGGAAGCTTAGAGCCAGGAGACGGACATAGGATACTGTTTATCCCGTTCGACAGCGTTCCTGTGTGAGAACGCACGTTTTTGCACGTACGCAGGGCAACAAGGATAGTACAGTTTCTCACAGTGAGTGCGACGCGAGAGAAAGATGGGACCGGCTGTTAAGGCGGAACAGAGTTCGCCGGGTCAGCTAGTTATATATATGGGCGTGCGAGAAACATTTATTTGCATATATATTTGAATGATTTTGTAAGGGTCGCTATTTTTATTTTCACTTTATTAGCGTTTCGAAATTGATACATACCTACACTTTGGTTTCTAAATAGCACTGGATTTGTTAACGTGAAGTTATTCAAGGTTAAATTTTAGGAAAACAAACTGATTTTCCGAACTTCGCGTAAGTCACAAAAAATATTTTAATTATTTTACATTTCTTGCAAAATATAGTATACTCCATCATTAGAAGTATTCCTGCGTGACAGAAGATCCTCAATTGCCTTCACAATTTCACCATGAATCCAAATCAGCATGGGGAACTTCCGTACCTAACCTCACAATGGCCCGGTACACTACACTGCACTGACGCGATCGTCAGTGCAGTTTAGAGCGCCCCGAGAGCGCCCTGGTTCCGTGCTATTGAGCGAATGGAACATGCGCTTCTTTGCACTGGTACGCCCTAGCGGTCGAATGGAACAAGAAAGCTGCCCTGAGTGCGCCCTTGGTGCGCACAGCGCGGCGAATGGAAAACTTTATAAGTTTGAATTATCATCGGCATTGGGGCACTCCGTGGAGTAGCGGTCAGAACGCTCGCCTTCACGATGGCACTGGGTTTCAAAGAGCAGACGATTCCTGAGCAATTTGTAGACAGCGAGCTCACCATTCTACGCTTTTTGGGGTTTCTCCCATTTATCCATTTACCATCCCATTACCCCATATTCATTTCATAATACATATTTAAGTATATCATTATGTGTTTGTTTTATGTCCATACACACAATGACGTAATAAACCATATTAAAACACTGTTTCCCTCCGTCTCCCTCTTCCCCTCCCCACCCACATCTCTCTCTGTCTCTCTGTCTGTCTCTGTCTGTCTCTCTGTCTGTCTCTCTGTCTCTCTGTCTGTCTTTCTGTCTGTCTCTCTGTCTGTCTCTCTGTCTGTCTGTCTGTCTGTCTGTCTGTCTGTCTGTCTGTCTGTCTGTCTGTCTGTCTGTCTGTCTGTCTGTCTGTCTGTCTGTCTGTCTGTCTCTCTCTCTCTCTCTCTCTCTCTCTCTCTCTCGGCTTTGGAACATCGAACGCTGCCGAGTAACGCATGATATTGTCGATGATTGTCGCTTGCCCCGCCATTGTTCCAATGATGGGGGCGTCACCCTCAGCTCAGCGCCGGAGGAGAGTTGCCCTCCCGGAGGTAGGCCGATGGTAGGCCGATGGCAGGTCGGAGCAGCGCGCGCGGCACCCCACGCCACCGCGGCAGCCGCCAAGGACGGCCGCCGCGCCGCCCGCGCCGTTCAGAACTTCATGCTTCTGAAGGACTCCTCGGTAATTGCTGCCGCATGTCACCCGGATTTGGGTAACTCCAATGTCGCAAGCAACCAAACGCCCGCGCCACGCCAGGTCGATGTTAGTATGGCCTCTCTTGCATGCGCCCTCCCTTTCTGCCGTATAGTGTTTCCGCATTAACTTGATTCAAGTTTTATTTGTTGACATATTTCCCATTTTTGACTCACTATATTAACTATGCGACAATCCCTATTGCTGTCAATCTAGTAATAAGTTAAAACTAATGCTTTGAGTCGCAAAAATGTTGACGAAGTGTGAATGGGATCCTCGAGCAGCAAACCTCTTCTTCCTCGTCGCATGACAGCTATGCTCGCGCCCGTCTGCGGCTGCGTTCTGCTCTCGCACGGCTTGGGCACAAAAAAAAACTCACAGGCGGAGCCTCTCAACCAACCGCAGCCAATCTAAGCGGGGGGCGGAAGTGGTCTAACAAAATTACGTCGTAGGCGTAAATGGCGGATGTCACTAGTTCAGACGTGGAAATATTTTCAAATGAAAATGCATGGAATGAAACAATTTTATGAACATGAAAGTAAATTCATTGAAATTAATAGATAAGCGCATGCACTTTACTAGTATTAACACAATTCTTTTTGACGAAATTACGTTGAAGGCTCCTAGGGAGACATTTCTATAAAATACAGCAAAATTCAATGATGAAATGAATATTATACCTCCCTTTGGGTTGGTTATTTCAGCCGGTACGTTTTGTGCAAAGGTATGTCATACATACTTTTTTTAATGTATGTTTATTTCATTAATTTAATTAAATTATGTATTTATTGGTTTTCAAATTGTTGTTGTATGTTCTGTTGTACATTGTAAATACTGTTTTCTGATTGTGGTTGCTAATGACCTAGTAGTTTATGCCACCAATTAAATAAAGCATAATTTTTGAAAAAAGTAAGTATTTTACGGAAAGGCAATTCTTGGATAACACAAGGCATTAGGACATCACGTAAAAACAATAGACAAACATTTCTAAGCATCATAACGTATCTCAAGATTTCCTCTTCTGCTTCTAAAAAATACAAATCATTGTTAAGAAAAGTCATAAGGGAGGCTAAAATCCTGAAACACGATCAGGATACTTTAAACTCAAATAACTCAACAAAAGCAATGTGGAATATCATAAAAAATACGACCAAATCAAATAGAAATCTTGTAGAGAATGTTGTTTTCAAATATAACGATAAGAATGTGAACGATTCGACAACAGAAGCTAGGGTCTTTAACCAATACTTTTCGCGAATTTTTGCCAATATCACTAAGGGTTTTAAGTCACAAAATTCAATATCAGACGTTTACCCAAAACTTTAAGACACGATTTTCGTTTCCAAAACTTCTTCGTATGAAGTTCTCAAAATAAATATTCGGACGTTTAGATGAATTTCCAGATTGTTTGTTAAAGACCTGTGCGCTAGCCATTATACACCTCTTCACTCACATACTTAATGCATCATTATGTACCGGAACTTTTCCAGGTCTTTTCAAAGCAGCTAAGATTAAGTCGCTCTTCAAAAAATCATCGGCCTATTTCTCTTGTCAGTTTTTTCAAAAATATCAGAGACTTTTTACGTACGAATGGAAACCTTTCTCAGAAAAACACGACGCGCTTTCAGATTGTCAACATGGATTTAGAAAATCAAACTCTACAGAAACAGCCATATTTCCTTTTCTTAAAGATGTCGCCTCATCATTGGATCAAAACGAAGCACCTGTTATTTTATTGTTAGAACCTTTAATAGTTTTTGACATCATTGACCATGAAATCTCACTTTCAAAATTACCTTCATATGGAATCTGTGGAATTGCCCTAGATTGGTTATGTTCGTACCTTAAACAATGATCACAGAGAGTAGAAATACCTTACTAAATTGATGGACCATTATGGACACATCTTTCCGACTCTTTGCCAATTGTACGTGGAGTTCCGTAGGGATCAATTTTACACCCTATTATCTTTCTACTATACGTAAACGATCTGCCCTCGACGATTCGAAACGAAAGAACAGTTGTCTTAGCGCATGCTACGAATATTCTTTGCAATAAAGAAACCGTAAATAGTACATTATCAGATGTTTCAAAGTGGTTCCGTAATAATAAATCAATAGTAAACAAAAGAAAATTGTTTCAATGCATTTTTCCATTTCAAATAAACAATTCTGTACTCCTTTGAAAATGAACTGTGCGGCATTGGCTGATGCTAATGGAACAACATTTTTAGGTATCTCAGTTCAGTCAAACCTCAAATGGAACGTCCATTTAAACGAATTGAACACAAATTTAAGTTCACTATGCTAGTCGTGTAGAATTCTTTCAAATTCAGTCATACTGCTCGTTGTGTATACTTGGCGAATGTTCATTCCCGTCTGAGATACTTCAAAATATTCTGAGGAAATTCATCTTATAGTTCCCAGACTTTTAGATTACAAAAAAGAATAGTACGAATAATAAGCTCATCCCATCCACGTGATACTTATTAGCCCCTCTTTATGAATCTAGGATTTTACCATTACCTTGTCTGTTGATTTACAAATCAGTGTTTTTTGTCGAAAATGGCTTTGAGAACGGGAATGAATATTAAGAAAACGCCGATGGCCATAACTATAACACTCGACGTAGTAATATATTCATCAGGTGACAAGTTTCAACAGCTCACCACAAAAAATTCACTTACAATACATGTACATTATTCTACAACACTTTTCGAGATGACATTAAACGATTAAATACGATAGAAAAGTTAAAATCCCGAATAAAATCGTTTCTTCTGCATTACTGTTTCTATAGACTTAGAGACTATACTGAGGATCAAAAGGAAAGTGACAGTAATTTTAACTGTGATATTTAGTGTATTATTTACCATTTGGACTGTATAATTCTAATCAACCTGTAACAAGTGTTGTTCCGCAGCTTCTGGGTCAATGACCCCCATAGCGATCATGGTGATGGTGATCCATAAGAAACTCTGCTTTAAGGTCAAACGTATTCAAGTGCAAAATGTGGGCTAAGCTATCTCTGTGAGTTTCGAAAATCGAGATTTTCATTTTTACCCTCGAGGCGTTCCACACTTTGAGCAAAATGTCCGATAACTTTGTAATTGAAATTTGTAATCTAAAAAACGAGAACTCATCTGGTAGAAAGTATAATAGAATAAAATTTCAAAAATTTAAATAAATGTTTTATTAAAATTGCGTAATTTACATAATACGTTATTTACGTAATACTTGAAAAAAGAAATTTTCCAAATTGAATTGAAATTGTTAGTGTAACCTTTAATTGTTATTGTGGTCTGACATACCGCGCCGGCAAGTTGTCACTTGTGCAACAATCACTTAGTGTTTTGATTACGCACCCAACGGCTCAGTACCTGCCTTGTTAGTGTGGATCTCTCTTCGAACAATATAAGAGCTTTACTAGTGGATTCTTTTTAGTTTTGTAATTTTTTTTGTGTGGTGCGGTACGAGATGCTGCCGATACCAATTCGTAAAAGTTTAGTTTCTTTATTCTAGTGATACTAAAACTACGAGATAACATGTACTTACAGAGAGAAAGTTTCTTCCATAACATATTATAAGCGACCACGTTGAAGTATATAGGCGACCTCTATAGAAGACTTGATGATGAGTGCTTTGAACAATTCGTGGAAGATGCATTGGAATAACTTGAAGACAGAAGAGATGATTCCTAATTAGAAGAATCTGATCATCATTCTGAAACTGAACTGGAGCACGAGAATGAATATGAATGATTCAAATACTACCAACAATGAAGGCAATTATTATGAAAAATAAATGCTTCAAGTGGTGCGCCTACCTTTCATTAATTGATTGCTTTTTCGGTGTTTCCGGGCGTATCAAAGAACCACCGTAAGTGTAGAGTATGTTTTCCCGGGATGTGTCTGTGATCGTCCTCTGGTGAATGCTGAGATCCAGTGCCGACCTATACGCCGGCTAGGGTATTTCCCCAACCAAGTATCTCCCACCAACGGGGTACTGCTCCCAGCCCAGACGAATTCTTAGAGCTTAGCTCCGGACTGGTCTCCCGCCACGTGTCGTATTGTGGTACGTGTACGTATGTGTAAGCAAGGGGTGAGGGTAAGACGAGGAAGAAAGACCGCGTGCGGTCCTTGGCCCAATTGTTATGATAGTGCACAGGCATTCCCCTGGTGTTGATCGGAGAAACCACGGAAAACTACCGATTAGAGCAGCCGGCCGCTAGAATTTCCTCCAGAAAGCGGCTGAATTCGACCTAGCTATCCAGCGAGTGTCGAAAATCCTGCCACCGCCATGACTCGAATCCCAGAACCTCCCGTTCAGAAGCACAACATGAATTGAAACCTTCAGCCACCTCAGCCGGTCCTTCCTTGATATTTTTTCATTCAACCCGTGATATTCCACTTCACTCGTTCTCATTCCGCCCCATTGATTCTCATTCGCTTTCGACGAGACTTTTATTTTTATTTCGGACTATTTTTATTCTTTTTTTATTTACTTAATTTTCGGACTATCAAATGCCAAATAGCCAATAATAAATGTCAATGCCAAATAATACGTTGAATTATAGGAATTAAGCGTGAGCGGTAACACAGACCGCCGATACCAATTAAAGGTGTTTAAAAGCGATATCAATTAAAGGTCAATATCAGTTGACTAAGCGTCGCAAACCTTTAGCTAGACAGGATATCTGTAAATGCCAACACCGACGAAGAGCTACAAAAACTGTGTCTTGCCACTTCCTTTTTGTTGCAAGAAGCGTTAACATATGGTGCTGCTGCTTTGTCGTGAACTGTCGCGAAACGCACTGATGTAAGCGCCATACAATTTCATTTCTTTGGTTTGTGGTATCAGTACAAAATACACAAATGTGTGGAAGCTGAGCTGCAGCTGACCTCCACTTCCAAGTTTTGTTCGCGGACATTTTTAGTGCTCTTGCGTGCTTTGTGAAAGCGCAGATCTGAAAACTTTTAGAGAAGGTGATGACCCAGAAGTAGAGTACTACAAAAAATGTTAATGAGTTAAAGTAGAGAACACGGTGCACCTTAGAGAAACGGGTGGAGTGGGAAGGGGGAGAGGGGAGGGGACGGGGGCGGGGAATGGGGGCAGGAGTGGCTCCTTGTGCCTTTCCTCTAAAATGCCGAAAAGTACTGAAATAAATTAATGCAATTTACCAAAGTACTATTTCTTCATGTTTTGTGTAAGATGAAGATGATCCCAAGAAAAGAACGTTTCATATTTATTTTGTTTTTTGCGAACCACGCACGTCTCCTTTCGCATAGTACACTGACGCTTATAAATGGCCTCTATCTTACTACATTTCCATTCGAAGCTATCACACAACTCCTTCCATTCAACCTCGGTCAACCTTCCAGTCAACCTCGTAGAACAGTTACACACAGGACACGTAAACCCTGTCGCAATCAACCCATTGTTTTGAGTGCACTAATACCTTTTCGGCCCCATACATGAAGAATATTTATTCTCACCATCTTAACACTCGACGACCAAAAGCACAAATCACAAAGAATCAGAAGAGCACAAGAAGTGTAACTGTTCGGCGTGAACTTAGTTAACCGCTTTCCAGCTACTCCGCCTCACAGAAAGTCAAAATAAACTGAAAATTTACCGCTATGCAAATTTGGCGTAAAGGGGCAGAAAAGTAATGGCGTTCCGACAAGGTACTAGGGAGTGAAATTATGTAACGAAGAAAGTAACTAATAAAGAAGCATTAAAATTATTTCAGTATTTTAATTTTAGAAATTTAGAACGCCCAAATGCTCCTTAATGTAATTATGTATCATGTTATGTACATTGCTCACTAGCCCTGCCCACCGCAAGATTCCTCTCAAACTCCCTACTACTCATTCGCGACTTTGTTAATTTGTACCATATTCTCTACTTTAGCCTGTTAACGAACGTTTTCCAAACGAGATGTCTCATGATTTGGAAAAAGAGTATAGCTCAGTCCACACTTTAGTTGAACTCTACTGATGTGGCTTAGCGGACACAATTTCCTGTACGTGCTTCGAAAGAGCTTTACAGCGAATCTTGAATACACAACAGTGAAAAATTAAGTGTTTTCTCTTCAAATCTTAAAGTATATAAGTAAGTGTCGCGGTCGGAGGTGTTTGATCTTGAAGCATAAGTCACTTTCTTAATTTTACTGATTATATGTCAGTAAATTTTCAATGTTTTGATCTCTCCCATGAAAAGTCATTCCACTAAAGCCAAAAAGTACGATTATATATATATATATATATATATATATATATATATATATATATATATATATATATTGCGACCCACGCGTAGGTTTCAAGCCGTAAGGCCAGCACCCGACCTGAGACGTCTAGGGGGTGGCGAACACAATTCGCCGTATGGTCAGCTAGCTCAGTAAGACGTCCCAGTGTGGACACAAATTTAAAAAAAAAACAGATTGGGGGGAGGGAACAGGGTCGTGAAGAACGTTTTGGATTGGATGCAAATTACTAAAAACTCGAGTTAGAATCACTTTTCACTTATTTTAGTATATTCTAGAAAAGTTGCTGTTGTGACAATTACATGCAATGGCACTAAAAAAAAATCAAATACACAATAACTATGACTGGCTGGAAGAAAAGACCCAACACACTCTAATGACTAAATACACAACTTCTTGCTCTCATTTATAACACAAACTTTCAATGAACACACTTTCAGCAATACTGAGAATCGTAAAAACAAAAAGATTACTTTATACAAAAGAAAACAAATTGAGATTCAAAGCTAGCAATTCTGAATTAACACTGCTTTAAAGTGAAATACTCTCTCTCTCTCTAAGAATTCAGAGAATAATTAATATTGGAATTCGTCTCTTACTCAGATTCTTATTCACTAATTTACAATTTTACATTTTCAAATCCTTTAAAAAGAAAAGATTGATTCTGTCCTCTCGTGCTAGAGATAGGAAACAAATGTACTTCTACTTTCTTTATCTTTTAATATAGCAAATATTTTACTCTCCCTTCTTTCTACGTAAAGAATTCAGAATAAGCTTTCCGTTTAAAAATGAATTACTCCTTTCAATATAAAAACTGTTCATTTGGCACGACCTTATTTTTTTCTTCTCGGCCGCGTCGGGAAATCCGTTGCGCCTTCTGGTGTTGGTGGCCTTGAAGCGTCGGAGCTTCGGGTTGAGAACACACTGTAGCACTCCTTCGCAGAACCACTCACTCTCCCGGTCGAAATTCAGTCGCCCACCCGAAACGTGTTCTCCGTTCCGTACCAGGTTAATATTCTTTCGTACTCGCATATAAAATTTAATTGACTTCCAATTATGACGGTTAATAACCAACTGGATATTCAGAGTGTTGAATTAAATCCAGAGATCAACCTTTTATACGAGCACACAAAAATTTAAGAGAGAAAATAATAAAACTGGAAAAAAGAGAAATGAATGCAACTATTAATTTACTGCCACATGTTCAAAAACTCCTCTCACTTCATTCTCCTATCATAAATGCACAACGTCTCTTATTTTCTTTCTTTCGAGATTACGTTCAAATTAATTTATAATGGGATATTTACCTCTTCTTATCTTCCTGAAGAGTTTTATAAAAGATGCCGATCTGAAGTCCGCTGCAATACGAATCCCTGGCGTGTCGTTGTCGGTAAGTCTGCACAGTTCCGCTGCTGACCTCAGAAAGAACTTTTTTTTCGTCTAACTACCGGTCTCGCACGATCTACTGTGGCGATCTCTATTGACCTAATTTTCAGTTAGCATTCTTTCGTATTCTTCCGCGTTGGCGCGCGTTCGAACTGCTCATTTCTCTCACTCTCTTATGTTTCATGTGACACGTTTTCGAAGCATCAGGAAAACGGACGGTCAAAATATATATATATATATATATATATATATATATATATATATATATATATATATATTAAACAAATACAAATTCCGCTGGCGCTCAATTGGGTTAACCGCAAATGTAACGTTTCACGATAAATGTTATATTTTGTTTTTTCTGAAACAATCACGTGTAAATCATTAGGGCTTATTAGAGATTAAAAATAAATTTGATAAGATGTTTTGATAAAGTTTTGATGTACCATTGGAAAAATTGTTTATGTTGAACTGTTTACCACTTGAAAAATAAAAGGAGTTTCTGATGCTGATGTGCGGTTTCCTCGTTTGGCCGAAAACACGCCTCTGGCCCTCCGATCGTTTCGCCCTGCCGCTTGACGAATGAAAATCTCAATTGCATCCCACGCGTTTGCACGTTCATATACAACTTTCAATCCCAACGTAGCAGAATATGTTTCGCTGAGTTAAATGGCGAGAAACGCCAAATGAAATATAAATACCAGGAGGAAACACATTATTCATATTAGTGTTCTCTGTGTGTTGGAAAAGGTCTATTATGCCGTTGATGAATATTCGTTATGAAGGCTTCCTTGTTTGCACAAAGTCTCGAAATCTAGGCTTGCTTCGACCCCATTATCCCCAGGCATCGATTCGTTGTTTACTCAAGATCTCTGAAAAAAAATCATGAATTTAACCCTTTGCCCTCGTACGGCATGTCTAAGATGACATCTTGATTTGATTTCTCAGCTCGTGTGCCTGCAGGAAGTGTGCCTGTTGACCTCAGCTCGTGTGCCTGTTGACCTACAGGTCGAAGGGCATCTCTGTAATGACATAGATGACATAGAAAATGGCGCGTTGACTCGGAGGATTTGCGCTCTTCGCACTTCCGTCAGCTCGGCCATTGTTTCGCGGTCTTGCGAGCGGACGCGGGACATTTTATTCAACTGGCATTATACTTTAAAGAGTATTGAACTCGTTCGTTATTATTTTTGCTATAACTTCGAAATGAATTAAATATTCGAAAAATTAATTTTTAAAAAATACTATGTTTTTTCTTTAATTTTGAAGATACCTTTCCAAATTGCCCTACTTCAGTAGATTGTATAATTTCGCAAATAAACAACCCATTGCAATGCAAGAAGACATTGTTTTTAATTTTAACTCAAAGAATAATGTTTACAGAAATCATTTTGACCTTTTCTGTATATCTACGTTCTTCAAACTATCCATTTTGCACTTAGTTTGCAGACCCTAATAGTAGTACCACACTGTAGTCACAAACTAGAAACACTCTAAGAAAACGACAAGAATGAGTGCGGAAAACCAATTTCGATCAGATGGCGGTCGTATGTGTTTCGATAAGCCAACAATTTTCGATTCTCGATGCTGTCTCATTGTTGGATGGAGATCTTATCTAAAAATATGAACGAAAAGCAGCTGTCATTTCGTAGACGCCCTCAAACTCGATCAGGGAATGGACGCTGCCATCTGAAAGATGCCTCCGACCTGAAGGGAGAGCCATCTTCCTGAAAACTCCGAGCTGAGAGCCGTCGACGCCAAGTCATCTTACAGATGCCTTCAGACATGTCTGAGGAGTATGTTATCAAACGCTTCCGACCGCAAAGGGTAAAGAATGTTTTACTTTTATAGTTAAATCTAATATAAACATGCGTCTGTAATATAAACTAGTTAGATCCGTACGGATATTCCACACCTTGAAAACAATAGTTTTAAAAGTGAAAATTAATTCGCATAGAAGGCCAATTTCAAACTCTCAGCCTCGAAACTGAATATTATAACATTATAGGCCGGGTACTGTGCAAAAGTAACCATTTTAATACTGCTAAGCATTCAGATTACATTGCTCATAAAATCAAAAGGGCCCTTTAATATTATCTAGAAAAGTTATTTTCGTAATTTCCTTTAATTTTAATTTACATAAATTTCTGGTTTCTCCACGTTTCTGACCATCCTATGGAGTGGATGCACCCAGAAGAACTAAATCCCCATAAATGCATTACGTTTAAAAAGGTCTCATTTTGTACAATGAAGCTTAAGAATTAATTCGGTCCCTGCCTGTCCTCCACCTATCCTCTTTCGCATCCGCCTGTCCCCACCTCAGCCCGCTTGTCATCCACCAGTCCCGACCTGTCTCCCTTCGTTTCCTGACATGTCCCCCACGTATCCTCCACCTGTCTCCTATCTGTCCCAACATGTCAACCACCTATTTCCTGGAACTCATTTTCCCAATACAAAACCATGTCTGCACTAAATAATGGCCCTTGGGAGAAACGAATACCTGGCTTTAAAGGGGATCGAAACAAAATTGACATTTAAATAGTCAAATATATAAGAATATTATTATTGTCACTAATCATATTATTAATTTAACACAGAGGTATAATTGTTTCTTTTTTGACAATCAATAAACAAGTTTTCAAAAAAATGTTTTGTTGTCCATACAATTGCTTCGACCTCTGCAACTGTAAATATTGGCTGGGGGAGACTTCCTTTCACTTCATACTTTTTGTAAAATTTATTTATTTCCTGTTCGACTGTATAAAACTTTCAGAGGTTTTAAAAATTACAGTTAATTGACTTGGGAGTTGATCACTCGCACATTGAGTGTGAGAGCATGTGAGTTCTAGCAGCATTAGAACATAGAACAGGGGTGTCCAACTTTCAAAGCCTCAAGGGTCTCAACTAAAACTTTTAATACAGTTGCGGGCCATATTTTCATTACACGGGCGACCCCTTAATATTGATCTCGGCAGTGTGCCCGGCTGCTCTGATATGGGGAGGAGATAGAACCACGCGTGATATGAGGCCGTACCATGCAAAACGAAGTGAAACACTTTGGAATGATTTTGAATATATGAATTTACTAAAAAAACCTTAAATATAAACTTTACCTATTTTTACATTAAGGACTTGTTGGCCCCCATTTTTACATTAAGAACAGTTGCAGTCCACCTGATCCATTATACTGTATCAGGGGTACGCATGATAATATAGGCCCAACCAGGTTCACTGTTGCTGTTTCGTGACGGAGATTGTTGGAACGAAAAGTTGCCTCGTAAAGAGTCCCTTGTTGCACTTCTCTGAATTCACCTTGTTAGAAGTGCACGGGTAGAAGCTGCCGAGCCCAAGCAACCTTGCCGGAAGAGTTGGCTAGCTGCTCGGCGCAAGCGAGCAACACAGGTTGGAGGATCCAGCCCACCGTCATAACGCATCCGGACCAAACTGATACAAGGTGCAGGCCTTCCGAGTCGGCTTGCACAGTTATACTGGTTGAAGGGCCAGGTATTGCCTTATTTAAGCATTTCTTATTGGGGTTACAAGTACTGATCGTTGACAGGTAGGATGGGTTATGAGTAGTACTTGCATAGTACCTCTGATAGAATATTCATTATTTATTTTTGATCCAACAACAGATCTGTATATTTACCTACACAACCAGACACCGTAAAATGGAAATAATTGCAAAAAAATTACGCATATAGTGATAATAAAATTTCACAATAAATTACACAAAAGCCTGCAATCTGACTTATTACGGTACATCAATAATGCCTGCATTGTTGTTGAATAAAAGTTATATATTAGAGGTTCATTATATATATATATATATATATTGTGAATATTCTCAAAACAACATGTACCTAGAAATAAAATATTAGAATTTAACATTAAAATATTTATTTAGTAAAATGTGTAAAATATAACATAATTCACAATAGAATGGAATATATTGACATAAACTTAATTGCTACCAAATGATAATGAAACATTGATGTACCACTTAATCATTTATGTGATCAGGTGGATTAAATACACAAGGAGACTAAGAACTTGTTTACAGACATCAGTAATTAATTCAAAAATATTTTATAACTTTCAAAATTATTTTAAAAATCATTTTATGACTTTTCGAAACTATTTTTAAAAAACGTTTTATAATTGTTTCAGAACTATTTTAAACCTGTTTGACAAGTAGATTTAAATAGCAAATTATATTACTGAACCCCAGAAAACAAATTTAATTCACATTCTTTTTATAAAAACGCCAAGATTTATTTAAATTATGGCTAAATATGTAGCTGAAACTTATTTTCGAATGTATTTGTTGTTTATTAACTTTTCATTTTACAAATTTAATATTCTTGTTTTATGTTTGTATTAATTTTCGTTACAAAAGGTTCAATTCTATTAGTCCCTTCACTATACTTAGGGTAAATAATTGTTTATCTTGTTCGACATAAGCTTTTAGAGGAATTTTACAATCTACATTAAAACAACTTTGAGCTGGATTAATGGCCAAGTTTTGTACGTTATGTCCAATAGAAATGCACATAAACTAATATATGCCTTTCTATTATTACATCTCATGATAGAAATATATACGTACCTAAAAGTTACAATTCCATTCCATCATTCTCTTTTAATTTTGGTTGACAATTCTTGCTTGATTTCATACAGGCGGTGTAAATGAAGGTATCATTTTCTTTCGAACTTCATTCACCCGTTTACTCCCAATGAAATAAGATGTTCACTTCAAAGAGGTAATTTAGACTGTAGTCTGGCGCCTATTAAAAGATATCCACCAATATCCTTTAGATTATAACTCAAACAGATGCAGCACGAGAAGTTTCAATACGGTACTTACCAGTGAACTCTTAGTAAGCTCGGCGATTAGCTTCGCCAACGACGTATTCCTCTACAATAACAAATTGAAAACTTTCTCAACGTTGCGCTTTTCGCCACTTCGAAGAAATTTTCCTGAAGGGCCAGTCACTCTCTAAGCCCTTCCAAAATGAACTGAATAGTATGTCCTCGCAAGCCGATCGGCGGCGCGACGCCGTGATCCAACGAGCCGCGTCCTACGCTTCCTCCTGACCCTCTCCCACGCTCGTTGCTGAACCTCGTCAATCCTCGGCTGAAATATCAGGTCCTTATCGCCCAGCAACACGCATGCACTTCACACTGGTCTCCTTCTTCGTTTGCAGTAGTTTTGATGCAAGTTTAATTTAATAATCGATGGCTCAAATTAGTTCTCATGTAGCGAACGTACACTTGTACTTCTTTAAATCGGGAATTTTCTTAGAATTAACGGATAATATTGCGTTGCGGTCAGGTTTGCAGCAAGCTTTGGCGCGTGCGCGCAACTTCCTGTCCCCCCCCCACACTTCCAAGAGCTCGCCGAGGGCCTGGGGCTGGTAGCCTGATAAATATATAACGTAATTAGTCCGTCTTTCGACATTTATATTTACGTGTGCAACAACTCAGACGGAAAATAATATAATTATTAAAGTTTGTCTCAATCTCTGTTCCTGTTTTGAGCAAGAATTACAGATGTTTTCTTTGCTTGATAAAATCATAATTATCGCATCATGCTTCTGTGTTTCTATTATGTAATTGAAATATATGTGTGTGTGTGTGTGTATTTAACAGATGTTGAATGTTTTTCAATATATATTTTCAATACGTAATTAATCTGACAAGGTACCTGGCTACTGTAGCCAGCTACTGCTCTGCAACTTAATTAGGCTTGATGATGCCGACAGGTCCGTTTATGAAGGAACATCACCCTCTCAGAAATCACAGGCCGATTGGTCCAGCAAGGTTGACTTCTATCTTAGATGCTGTAGTAACCAGGAAAGGGAGTAAAGCAACAAGGTCTCCGTTTCGCATACCAAGATTTTGTGGAACTATTGAAACTTTGTTGCGATTTATGGTATCCTGTTTTTCAGTGCAATGTTCTCGCCCGACATAGATGCGAGGGACATTCAATTTGAATATATTAGGAATATATTCAAATATAATAGAAAGGATATATATATATATATATATATATATATATATATATATATATATATATATATATATAACATAATATATTAGAAAGAAGTTAGTGGAATAAGACAGACCAATGATCCCCTCGGGAGAAAAATTTATGTGGAAAATCGTATTTGAAGTGTAAAAAAAAAGTTTTTCCCCGGATTGAAATGAATTTACGTGGAGTTCTTCGTACAAATGCAAAAAACGTGTTTTCTTAGCTTTTTATATAAGTTTAATTTTTTAAACTATATTACACCTATGAAAATCTACTTTAATCATCCTTGACATTTTCTATAGATTTAACATCTTTAGATGTTTCAAGAATTTGTTTTAGACGTTTACATCCGATTTTAACCCTTCCAATCACAAAAAAAGTTTTAAGAATATCCCTGAAGTTCTGAAGAAGATTATAAAAAGGGTTACATACAAACTGTCGCCCTGTAAATTCTCTAGTTTCCCAAAATTTCAACCTGTTATCATAAAATTTGCACCCGACAGCTCAATATACTGGTAAATAAAACACTAATTGAATAATTTCTTAACGAGTTTCTTAAAATTAGTTTTTGTTTTATGAATTTTTGCCATTTTTCTCCTTTCTGTCGATTCGAAAAGATTACCAACAAAATTGTACAAAATTGTAAGATACAAAATTGTAAGAATTATATTATAACCTATTGTAATTTGAATATTGAACGAATTAAGATTTTAACTAAAAATAACGAGCTTTTATACTTTATCCACCTTGCCTGAATACTTTCGTTGTTTTGAATGTTTAATAATTACGCTAACTCTTGTTTTGATACTTGGCACATGTCTTAAAATGCTCTGAAATTATACAAATGTTAAATAAGCAACAGTTTTTTAATTGTGTACCGTAATTGTGATTTCTTTTTGGTAGAAAATTGCGCGTCGCTTCAAAAACGAATACGAGCTTCGGAAGGAACATTAATTAGTTCAGTGTTTGAAAAGCACAATATATATATATATATATATATATATATATATATATATATATATATATATATATATTGACGTAATAAGAGTTTAGTTTTATTTTTACAGCTATTGTTCCTAATTCTGTTGAATTATGACTAGTAATTTAATAGTGTTGAATATAATTATACATATATATTATTTAATTTAATAGTTGAATATAATTATTGCTGCACCTCCTGAAGCTATATCAGAGGGTCTGTTTCTGTATTTTATATCCTGAAAAATAGCTTTTCATTTGCTATAAGGTGTGGTAAGGTGATCTGTGGTACAGGTTAAATTAATATTGTGTTCGTTCTAGTGATGGGTCTATACCGAAATTTCTCGATACTCGATACCGTTACCTGTCTGAAAGCTTCGATACTCGATACCATACTACTTTAATGGCTCAGCAGTATAAGTGGTTCAATCAGTATTGGAAGGATATATTTTGTTCTTCACACATGTACTATTTTAATATTTAAAAACTATTGAGATGAACATGCGTTTTTTTAAGTTTTTAAAGATTCTTATTAAAGAAAACTAACATTCTAATTCTTTCTGGGTCCATTTTATTTCTTTTTTTTTTGTCACATATCAATCCAGCTGTACCGAAAAGTCTCTCCGAAAACACTGTAGCTGATGAAATGCACTGGTATCGAACAGCACTTTTTCTTAAATTGATGAGAGTCACTTTGTTTTTCCAGTAAGATAGTAGATTTGCATCAGGAGGAAGAAAGTCCGCACATTTAATTCATCTTTTTGTGATGTGGTTTCGTATCCACAGCACTATATTTCGTAGTCATTCTTCAGAATATTCCTTTAAAGAGACCACATGTCAATGCATTTTTGGGGGTTCAGTAGTTGCGGATGGCGAAAAAATAAATCAAGTGAATTACAATTTTGAACAATAAATACTTGCCTGAGTTATTCGGAATCGTGATTTAATTTGTTTAACTACGGAAATATCGGAGACTCGAAATCGTGATTAAAGGGTTGTTATTTTCTTGTGGGCATCGTGTATCTAGGTTCAAGATGTTTAATTAATTCCTTGAATCTATTGTCCTCAATAATCCTGATCAATCTTCGCGTATCATGGAAGCAAATTTTCTTGTTATTGCTTTTGAACGGTTGTCTCCTGAATTAAATTTGTTCTTTGTGGCCAAAAAATCAATGAGTGTTGGTTGATTTGTGTTGGAACTTGATCTTGACAGAACTGGCCATGGGTCATTAACTTCTACCACTTCACTTGTACGATCTGCGACGATTCAGACGTCCGGTGCAACATCAGTTGGCTTGGCTCACAATAGCTGAATACTACCTGTTGTATTTATGTAACATGTTTTTTTTAAATTACTTGTGTGAATTTTCACCAGGCAAAAATGTTTTTTATATATTCTACAATTAGCACGATCGTCATCTTTTGAGTCCTCTTCAAACTAATTCCACACTTCACTCTTTTTGTTTATGGAATGCGCTAATCTAGTGGTCTTTCGATCATTTTAAAATGCAGAACTGAACTGAAGAGCTCCGTCAGATGCCTCCGCAGTGGGCTGAGGAGGGGAGTATCCAGAGAAGAAACGCTGTCATCGAGCATTGCTTATCATGCCTGTCGTCACTAGATTGCCGGGAGCTTACAAGGAAGAGTTTCCCAAAGATGAATTGGTCGCGAATCGCGAATTTCCGAAGAGATGGTGGCAGGTGTGAGTGGGATAAAAAGCGGGGCACGGCGCTCGGACGTTGCAGCGTTGGGTAATTTCAACGACTGTAAGTGAATCTGAACAGACGGACACTTCCTTGTTGCTAACAGAAGAAAAATAGGAGAAAGAGGAATGTAAAGAAGACAATTCTTCCGTAAAATCAGAAGAGATGAGGAATGGCATAAATAATTGAAAGTATCGAAAGAGTATCGAGTCATTTTCCGAAAGTATCTATCGCTATCGATACCACCCGAGTATCGAGGGTATCGAGGTATCGAAAGTATCGATGACCCATCCCTAGTTCCTGCGTATGTGTGTGTTTAGTCGTGCTGCCTGTACAGGGATTGTACTCCTCAGCATGTGTGTGATTTTATCATGGTGCAAAAACAATCTTTCTTATCTCTCAATCCCCCCAGATGAACCCCAGATAGGAGAGAATTGCGTATAGGAAGCGTGAATGGATGGGTGATGTTTTGGACATGAGAAGACGGGTTAATTTGTTAGGTCTAGGATTTAGAGAGATATCCCTAGTTCGTTCATAATGATTTCAGTGCATAAAGATGTTTGATTGCCATATAATTTCATTTGCATTCTAGTTTCGTATGTTTATATTAATTAAGTTATAAATGAAATTTTTCTAATAATGTAAATTGAATTAGGTTTTGAATTTGTCGTATTAGAGCTGAAATGACTTGTTGAATGATAAATGTAATTAGTTGGAATATTTCGTTGAGTTGAAAGAGTGCTAAATGGGTTTTGGTTACTCGCATTATGAGCGTTGAATATTATTCCAAGATGATGTTGGTGGTAAAGGTGGAAATACATGCGTTTATTTGTATTAGGAGTTGAAGGAGGAGCAGTGTGAGTAAAAGTGTGAGGGAGGTATTTGTGGGGGAATTACTGGAGTGTGTGTAAAGAGATTTATTTTGTAAATATCAGTTTCAGTGAAGATTATGGCAATAATTTTAACCATTACTGGAAACCATAATTGAATTTTACATAATTCACTGAATTTACGAAAGTCTTCAATTGTAGTAAAAAGTATTTTTAATTTTGTTTTTGAAGGTTTTTGTTGAAAAGTCATTTTGCACTATATTTTGGATCTTGAATGAATAATGAATTGTTTTTTTCTATGATTGTAAGTGGAGGAATCTTAATATTTGTAGTTGTAAGGTCAGTAATTGCGTCTGCAGTTTCTGCTAAAGTCGCATCTACAAGATATTGGTATATTGTAGGTTGCACTTTCTGTTGTTGAAGATTTGTTTCTTTTTCAAGGGATATTTGTTTCGTCTTGAGACCTATTTTTTTTTGTGCTGTAATATTTTGATGGAAAAATTTTTCAGTTCAAACGGTTGATCGTTGATTGAAAGAAATTTCTTGCTTTAAAGTTGGAGTTATACTTGTTTTTGATTGTGAAGGTAAAGTTAATTGTGATGGTATTATTTGCTGAGGTTGATAGTTGTACAGTACTGTAAACTTGGGAAGGTTGTTGTGGAAGAAGCTGATGAGGTTGTTGAGGAGATTGAGAATGATAACTTTGCGAATCCATATTAGAATCTTCCTCTGTAATTTCTAAGTTATTTACTATGGTAGTAACTTTTGGAATTAATAATAATGTTTCCGTATGTTCTATTGAATCTATATTTGTTGGATTTATAACATTGAGATTGTTGAAGTACTGTTGGTTGAGGTGTTGATGACATTGAAGTTCTTCTTGGATGTTTGATGTAAAATGTCCGTTTTAAGGTAAATTTGTATTCTAGCATACGCCAGAGTATTGTAAGTTTGTTGCACTTATTATTTGTATTTATTTAACGACAACGCGTATACTGCAAACAATATGTAGATAAGGTTGGTTTTTACAGGCATAGGTCCAATACGTCAATTTACCACAGAATACACTATTACCAGACTATCCTTTAATATTCTTGAGGTACTCTTGTATATATTTCGAGTTGAAAAATGATTTACTAAGTTGTTTATAATTAAATAAGACTCAATTTTTGCGTAGGTAAATACTAATACAATTATTCATCATCATGAACACTTCACACTTTCATTTTCGTCTTGGTAGTATGTGGTTCTGTGACAAAGAGATATCATGCACTCTGATATGCTGTATCAAACATGAATACGAGAGGTGGACCAGGGCATCAATGTCAATGGAGTCCTCGGACCCTGGGAGGTCCGAGGGTTCGAGTACCGACATGGTAGGATTTTTATCACTTACTAGATAGCTAGGTGGAATTCAGCCATCAACACTAGACGAATGCCGGAGCAGTACCGTAATAAATGGGCCACGGACCGCGCGCGATCTTTCCTTCCTCTTCCTTGTCCTACCCTCGCCCCTTACCTTCACAAACACGCTTACATTCACTACACCACCACAAATGCCGGGAGACTAGTCGGGAGCTTAGACCTTGTCGCTGCTGAGAGATGTCTGATTGAAAAAAAAACCGCAAGCCGACCAAAGTCGGCGACGGATGTAGTCATCCAGCGGGGGAAATTACGCACTATATTTACGGGCCTAATGACCTTCGCAGTTGACGTGCCCGGGAAAACTATTAAATCAATCAACACGAGAACTTGTGCAAGAAAATCAGTGACACAAATGAAATTAAAGAGATTCCAAGGACGCAGTAGAAACTGTGCATGATGTAAATAGCATAATAATTTCAGAATTATATCAACCAATATAGAGATGTATACAGCTCTGAAGTTGAAGACGGATATGATAAGAGACAGATTATATTGTATTATGTTCAAACTTTGTTTTTCAAAACTAATTTTGAAGACAGATGTTCTAAATTTCTTAAGAAAAGTAAATTCTCTGTAAGAAAAGAAGTTTGTAGTGCAAGAACCATCAAACAAAATGGATCGATACACGGCATTGAATGTACCTCATGGATTAATGCTTGGGTGGCAATCGGGCACCCCTTCCCCCATGCGTTGGAAGTTTCAACCCCAGCACTTTGATACGTAGCTTTCCGTATAACAAATAAATATCCCAACAATTGAAAAATAAATTAGTTAAGACTCATTTTGGATTTTGTAACACATGTGGCACTAAACACAGGATAATCGAAGTGGCCATCTCAACACAACCAGGCGAATTTTTTAAGCGAAATTGATATTCGTTCCCGATATCATTCCCAAAAATATTTAACATCGGGAGTGAAAAATCGGAAAATTTTTATAAGAAATCTTGATGAAGAAAGGATGCATAGTTTCAAAATTGCACATACATCCTAAAGAAACACTGAATTGGAACCCCCCACATTAGAGCAGAATAGATCAGTACATTATGTGCTCGAAGTTTCAATGTAATTTTTAGAATTCCATGAGGGATGATGTCCTTCAAAAGCATTTATTCTGGCTAAAAGTGTGTTTAAATACACAGGGAACATTCAAAATCACCATTTAAGAGTAATTATGGTAAAAATATTAATAATTAAAATTATTTCCTTTTTTATTCTAACTCTAAAATTTACATTAGCACTTACGTCAAAGGAAATTATTTCTTCTTTGTAATCTTGATTGCACATGACCATTCGATATGAAGACTACGAGTTTATTTTACTCACAATGCTGTCGATACGAAATACTATTGTAGACTCCCTTTTGAATATTAAGGTGGTATCAGTGAAAACGGAATTATAGATTTAGTCCTTCCCACTTGTGAACAATTAAGTGTAACCGCCAGAAGGGAAGAGAGAACAAGAAGAAAATGAGAAGGGTATATCTTGTACAGACGGCTCCGTCCTCAAAAGGGATCCGCGCCATACTCAAACATAAGATGAGATTCCTCGAGAGCGAACAGGTCTGTCAGCATTAAAGAAAAATATCAAAAATATACACTGGTATCATCTTCTTTTCCTTTTTAGATTTTTAACACAATCTGATACTGGACCCTCCGTGTCCACACAAAGACAATACATGACCGTGCCTTCCTGTTGTTTAGGCTTGCAGGTACGTATGTTTCCAGTATGTTAGCAGATTGGTACTAGGAGGGGAAAAAGGAAAACAATACCAAAAAAGGCAGAAAAGGCACAAATAAGGCAAAATGCCTCAAATAGGCATCAGGAGCTAAAATAGGCAAAAAAAGGCAAAATGAAAATCTAGTAAAACAGCTCCTGAAGAACAATTAAGTGATTCCTAATGTTGAAAGTCATAAAATCGTAACTAATAAAAAGGCAGTTTGCTAAACTTCCCGGCTCTAAGTGATGACTCTTAGTGTACGTAAGTTGCGTTTTTAGCAGACATATTTATGAAACTATTTTGTTTGAACAAAGGTATGTAAAGAAAACAAGAGCACATACATTAAGTAAGTTCTTTCTAGCAAAAGCTTTCGTTGTGGATAACAAAAATTGAAAAACAAGAAACGCTGGAGATGTTTCATCTCACAAAAGATTGCTGCATTGATTCAACTATTTCAGGATTTTATTTTGAAAAGTCTTGATGAAAACATAAAAAATATTTTCCATCTCTCGATATATCGTCAATGGACTGCGTGAGAAATCCATTTATCGATTCTGCATATGAGACTGCTTTGTTTACTACGGAAGAAGAAAGTGAATTGATTGATGATAGAAATAACCGTAGGCTTAAACTACAGTAGTGTAAATTAACTGAAGAAGCTGTGGTGTCGTCAAAATTAAAGAAAACTAAAGTGAACCTAGAATTTGCATCCTTTTGGATCCCTCTGTTAAATGAATATCAATTGATCTTAAAGAAGTATATGAAATCAATTCAACCGTTTTCAACTTCGTATGTCTGTGAAACAGCTTTTTTGACTATGAACTCCTGGACCAAAAATCGCTCACAACTTAAAAATATTGGAAAATGACATGAAGGTGTACTTGTCAACTATTCGGCTAAGAAAAAATGATGTCACAAATTTTCCACTTTTGCCTTTTTTAGGTTTTATTTTATATGATTTCTTAAGGTATTAAAACAAATAATAATATACTGTAAATTTAATAAACATGTTAATGGTTTCTCTCAACATTAAAATATATGTTAGTATTAAAATGTAGTGTTTTTATTGCTCTGTCCTGGTAAAAACACGCCTTTTCTAATTATTTATAGTTCTGTCTTAATATATAAAGATGGAAACGTAGTAAAAACATTTAATAACAATCAATTATGAAAAATAGTTCATCAAATGCGCCGCAAATAAAAAAATGCGGCTTTAAGTTGGTGTGCCACGAGGTGAGAAAGGTTGGGAAACACTGGTTTAGGCGCTATCGTTGATCACACAACCAACACAGATACGTTTTACCGTCACACGTTTTGCCGTCAATCTATTTTTCGACATTAAGAATCACAAAACGTGGATTCTCAGTACAAGTGTTAGTGGACGTAATTTACTACATATACGATTTATGCAATTTCACTTTCTAATCTTGCCACGTATGTAGTAAAGGGAAAGTATAGTAATCTTGCGGCGGAAATCGGCGATTTTTTGACAGGAAACCTCTTTTCGTCGCACCCTCGTAACGAAAAAGTGAATAAATCTTGTTCCTTAATGTCGTAAATTACTTTCTTTAACACGTTATGTACTCAGAATTTATATTTTGTGGATCATCAATGCCGAAAAATCGATTGACGGCAAAACGCGTGTATGGAGTATGTTGTGTCCGTGTGTGATCGACGCTAGCCTCTAAACTTTCAGACGAGTATTTTCAAAACTGATATTCTCTGTTTGATGTGAACGAACTTGAAGTCCTGTGAATTTGAAACGCATATTATGGTTTTTAGTGCTGCTACACATAAAGCCTAAACATTTTCAAAATTTTCTCAAAAATTGTTCTAATTTTTTTAATTAACCTTAGTCCTGTGATAGCACAGAGAACGTTCAAAAGAATGTCGGGAAAGAATGGCATTTGTGTTGAATTATCTGAAATTTCGAAAATTGTCAAAGTTCAATTATTTGAAGTCTTCCTGCAACGATATTGAAGATAGACATTTTTTTCTTAACAAAATCTGTTGTTCAATGATAGACCTTGAAGTTCGGTTACGTACAATGTCTCGAAAATATGAGTGGTTTTCATCTAATTTTGCATCAAATTTAAGTACTGTAATCTTTAAACAATATTTTCTCAAAAAGCAGCTCCAAATTTTTTCACTGAATTTTCCCTCGTAAGTAACAAAAAACGGTAAAAACGTCCATTTTCGACGAACACACTGTAGTTTCGAAAATTCAAAATATTAACATTACAATAGTAGAATATTCATAATTGAGATTTTGTTTAAGAAACTCTTGTTCTAAATAATTAGATGTTGATAAAAGTTCGTGTAAATTTCTTTGAAAACAATGAGTAGTTTTCGCACAATTCTTGCTTGAAATTAATACCATAAATATATTTTTCTTAAAAATCGGCTCAATTTTTTTTTTTCACATATAGAGCAAAGGACGCTTAAAATTGCGCAAGTCTCATGAACACTGAATTTTCAGAAATTGCAAACGTTAGAAATAATGCAAGAAAGTAGATGTTTGAGCACCACTAGTTTCGTTACTAGGGGACAGAAATAAGTTTTATTCTGTCGATAAATAGCCTATTTAAAAACAATACTTTCTCTTTACTACGTACGTAGTAAGATGAGATGGTAACAAGAGTTGCTATAGAATGACACAGACTTTCTCGTAGTAAAGTTTTCTTATTTCCTGGGTGAAGACAGGTACTGTATAATCTTGTCCCTCCTTGCCTGCTCCCATTTATTGTGCCCCAAAGAAAAGTTTTTCGGTTTCCAATTAGTGGAACCTAAACTATATTTTAAAATTATTAAAGAAGACTATAACATCGTCCTTAATTGCAATTTTCATTGAACAATTTGAAGCCGTTTTTAAGAAAATGGTAATTAACCATTACTGTAAATGCGAAATTCGAAACTCTTTTTTCACAGGAATCTATTGAGTTTTCGAAAAACTTCAATTGAATTCATTTGAAGTACTTCCACTAACAAATGCAATAATGTACACAAATTGATGGACATGTGCATATAAATGGCGTGAGAGATATTTCAAAAAAATTACATTTCTGCAATTTTTGAAAAAAGAGAATACACCCAAATCAACTTTACGTTATATTAAACAGTGCAATTACCACTATACATTGGAAAAATTAGAAGAAAAAATTTGGCGGCATTTTTGAGAAAATGACGTTTGAGCGTTTCTGGAAATGCGGAATTTAGAACTCATTTTTACAAAAAACTGTTAAGTTTTCGAGAAACTTTATTTGACATAATTTAAAGCATATGTACTCATAAATATAATAATGTGAAGAACTTGCCTCTAATGTAATTTTTTTGCGACGTGAAAGACAAGTCAAAAAAATTACACTTTTGTAATTTTTGGAAAAAAAAACAACAAAAGAATATAGCAATATGGTCTTTATGCCGTCAGATAGTATGCATTTGGTACTATCTCAACCAAAAATTTAAAGAAAAAATTTGGAGCCGTTTATTAGAAAATTTTGAAAATGTCTTGGGGACGTCATGTAAAGTACCACCAAAATTTAAAGAATGTTTTTCAAAATTTCAAACCTTCAATTAGAGCCGGAACGACATAGGATACTTCAATTTGGAAGAGATCGTACTTGTGGTTTAGGCGCTAGTAGAGTTCACAGACGGACGGACAGACGGACGAACGAACGTTTTGCTTCCAATTCGTTTTTCGGCATCAAGGACCCACAAAAGAGGGATTCTGGCTACACCACAAGTTAGAGGATTTTTTCTCTTAATTTAGCAACTGCTTTTCTGCACCTTTCGCCACCAGAGCTCGGCAATGAATTATTTTGCGCCCAAAATCCGCCGTTTTTCGCGCAGAATTACATAACTTTCTCTATACTACGTATATTACTCCGTAAATATGTACTATACGAGAAAGTAAAAATGTGTGCTGATATAAGTGGCAGAAAAGGATATCTATCATACACGTATACAGCGGCAGCAATATCCTGCGGGTTGCCACCGTGAATGCAGAATAATTTCGAGAGACGGAAGGCCTGAGATATATTGCCCCTTCTTCTCCTCTGATTCACTATAAAAATCAAGAGGCGTTCCTTAAAACATTATCATTGTCACGGCGCGAAGGCCGCAGACACCGCAAAACGCTTTCCTGTCCGCTGTAACTCCTCACATATAGCCTTCAATGCTGCCGTCAGGCAACCTGTCTGCTGGGAATTCTGTAGGAAATGAATGGTCACAGAAGCAGCGAGGAAAGTACATTATATTAAAATCTGTATAGGAAAATGTTACGAATATCGTGCCTTGCACGAGTAACAAACTCGGGAAGAAATATGTTTCCATTATGTAATAAAATTCTCCAACGATGAATAGTCTTATTTTCGTCTCTTCGCTTTATTCACGTAAAACACTGTAAACTACAAATTGCCATGTGGCTATATTTCGTCAATGTACATCTCCACGAATGAGGGTAATCCTAGAAAAGGAACGGGATCACTATTAGTAATGATATATTGCAATCAGAATATATCTTGCCAGTTATTCACTTCTAATTATTGCTAAAAAGTAAAGAGTATGTGTGTCGTCCGCGAGAAGAGAGGACAAACTCTTATTTTTTACTTTAGTTTCAGTTCTGTACATACTTTCAAAAGAACAGAATACTTCAGTGGGCAGAATGGTTCACACTGTCTTGGAGACGGAAATATTGTCTGAGAGGCGTAAGACTTCTCATGAACTGAGCTTACGTCTGTGAGTAGATTTATTTCCTCGAATGAGGCAAGCAACGTCTGTCTGCCTCGCGCAATATTCCTGTAATCGCATACACACCTACAAGAGCCCGCATCCCAACGATTACTAATTCAAATAATGGATCCAAAGAATTTTGTATTGCGTATTTGTACATTAGAAATTGCGTAGCTCGTATTCGCCAGGACGGGATATATTGTATACTTCTAACAATCTACAAAGTAGGAGAAATCGGGACTGGTTGGCATCAGTTGGTAGTTTTTAATTTGTTAACGCATCTGCGGATTAATTTGCATAAGTTTAATTATACCAATGGAGACTACATTTATTAGACTACTTTATGGTTATTTTTATTTTCGTAAATATATGACCGTCGAACACTTTCAACATTAAAATGCATTCAAGTTGTGTTAACCAACCCCTCGTGTGGTTTGTTGTCATATGCATTGGGGTAGGTGGGCAAGAGCATGGCGCAGGTTGGCACATTCTTTTTGTAAGACGAGTGTTGTGAAACCAACCGATGGTTTATTTATACAAATAAATGCAAACATTTTTGTCAGCTTTTGGACTTGGAGAACGTCTCGCCATGGGAACTAGAGCAGTCTTAGTAGTTTCAAATTTAAAAATCTGTCTTTAATTTGATTCAATCAGTATTTTACCTCTTTTTAACAAAAGATGTTTCTTGTCATATTTCAAACATTGAATAGGTAACCTAATTTAATTGTTCCAAGTTCCACGCTGAAAAGCGGCGGCGCTAGCCGAATGCGTTTACTACGCTCCGTGAAGTCACGAAGGTTAAGCGCATTCGAGACTCGCGGGTTCGTGGCTGGGCGACCGGCCAGGAACCCCGGGATCCAACGGCGCCGAGCCCCTGGCCGAAGGGATAAAAGGCACTGACTAACTGCGACGTGACGAGACTTGACAATTATTAAAATTAAAAGCACATTAATGGAGGATTACTCCCCAGTGCAAAGCGCTCAACGCCCCTTAAGGGGCTTGGAGACGCGTTGCGTCAAGATGTAGACGCAACAAATTAAAAATAAAAATAAAAAAAGAAGAGAATTTCAACATGCGACAGGCGAGTAAGGTAAAGTTACTGGCTATTGCGTTGTGTTTTTGTTTTCTTTCTTGGAATCACCATCTGTATTTTATTATGGTAATTGTTATTTAATTTAAAATTGAATATATTTTAAACTCTATATTTTCAAAAATTGCAAAGAGATAAAATTGCAAAATTATAAATTTGAAGATAGAGATTTTTATCTGAAACAATATATGTTATAAAAATTCAGATGCTTAAAAGGTCGTGCACCATTTTTTTAAAAATGAGTCAGTTTCGTGGAATTTCTGCTTTAAAACATTTTCTCAAAAATCGTTCCAATTTTTTTTCCACAGATAGAACATGGGACGCTTAAATGAATGACGCAGATCTTATTTCCGTTAAACTCTCTGAATGTTGGAAAATTTCAAATTTAGAAATAACGTGAGAAATTATATGATATTGTAGCACCACCAGTTTATTTAGTGTAGTATGAATCTAAAAGCCCAAATAAACTTTTAACAACCATTACAAAGTTCTTCTTGGTCTTTGATCCTCATATCGATTGGTCCAGTTTTCTTTGATTCACTGAGTATATGCTGAGAATTGCTTTGCTTCCGAAAATAAATGTATCTTTTTTCTTCCCCCAAATATCTCATATAGTTTTTAATGTTTTTTCGTTAATTATATAAAGTGGCCCAACAAAGACTAGGCAAACGTATCTCATATATTCATCAGAATCAATTATTTCATAGTTATTTCTTATTAATAACTTATTTCTAAAGTGGCATATTTTCATTTCCGTTGCTTATCTAACTTAACGTATCAGATATAGAGAAACGTTTTCATCATATTGCCAAGTATTATTATAAAAATGGCATTTCTCCTATTTTAAACGGTATCTGAAAACCGTTTAATAGAATCTTGAAGTATTTTGAAGTTTCACTGAATGAAAAATGGCAGTGAAGAATCTCTTTGAAAAAATATAATAAATATATCTCTTCACTTGTTTTACTTAAATTTAATTTTATTTACAAATGACTTATTTTACTAGTAAATAAATAAAACAATATAAGGTGAATGATATAATTTCAATGATACAGTTAATAAATACAAATGGTTTGATTTTTACAAAGTTGTAACAAGGTTTGGAGAGCCTCTTCCCCCAATGTCATGTATCAATTCCCCAAATTGTCAGCTTAAAAAAGAGAGGAAATCAGGTATTTATAATATTTATGGAAATAAAATGTTTTATTACATAGGTCTACGGCGCCTCTTTCGAAATTTTCACAGTGACCACGGCCCCTGACCCCTATGCCTATGCCTATGCCTATGCCTAGGCCTCGGCCACGACCTTGTATATTTATGAAAAGTGAACGCCTGTTGGAGTCTCTAAGGTCACCTTATAAAAGGCAGAATGACTGCCTAAAAACATAAAAGGTTGCAATTTTCCAACTTTGATAAACTTATTCTCGTTGTGACGCAATTACAGTTAATCCTTAACAACGCCCCAACTCTGGCAAAAATTAACTGAAATTGTTGGAAAGGTGCCAGGTAAGAAATTTGCGAAAAAGAAGAAGAAATCATATCATCCTGTTAGCTTACGTCTTATGCGCATAACAAACGCTCTTATTCTCTACATTCTTAGGGAAAACCGATTCAAAATTCCAGACACCACACTCATTGCACAGGGCCAGAAAATTTAGAACTTTTTGCAAGATTAAGATCAGTTTACTCCTGTCTCGTACCGTCCACGATTTCCAAGTAGTAGAACCAAAATTATATTTTAAGAACATTAAACAAGGCTGTAACGTCGTCCTAAAACGCAATTTTCATTGAAAAAATTTGAAGCCGTTTTTAAGAAAATGACAATAAAGCATTACTGTAAATGCGAAATTTGAAGCTCTTTTTCACAGGAATATATTGATTTTTCGAAAAACTTCATTTAAAAATTGCATTTGTGTAATTTTTGAAAAAACAAAAGAATACACGAAAATAAATTTTACTTCATATTAAACACTGCAATTATCACTATCCATTGTAAAAATTTGAAGAAAAAATTTGGTGCCATTTTTGAGAAATTGAACGTTTCTGAATATTCGGAATTTCGAGCTCATTTTTATAGAAAACTGTTGATAGAAACTGTTTATAGAAACTTTATTTGACATTATTTAAATACATGTACTCATCAACATAATACTGTGAAGAAGTCGCCTCTAGTGTAAATATTTCCGACCTGAGAGACAAGTAAAAAAATTACAGTTTTGTAATTTTTGAAAAACGAAAGAATAGAGCAGTATGGCGTTTATGTCTTAGTATAGGGTTCGTTTGGCACTAACACTACCAACAATTTAAAGAAAAAACTTGGTGCCGTTTTTGAGAAAATCTTTTTTTTGTTATTTTTTTAAATTGCAAATATTGCACGCACTATTGCACCAAAACTACTAAAATTTCCAAGAAAATAAATATGACCTTATTGAAAGAACTATTTATGGACAACAAATTTCATTTGAAGGAAAAATCTATGTCTTCACTTTTCTAGTTGCAGGAAGACGCCGAAAAAAATTCAAAGTTTTGCAATTTTCGAAAATTCAGAGTTAACCGTGAAAATGGGACCTATACCACCTTTATAAGTGTATTTTACTCTATTCTTACATGAAAATTAAAGAAAATATTTGAAGCCATTTTTGAGAAAATTTTGAAAATGTCCAGGTTGCTTCATGTAAAGCACCCCCAAATTTCAAAGAATGTTTCTCAAAATTTGAAAGCTTCAACTTGAGCCAGATGACGGGGGTTTCTTCACATACGACAGACAGACAGGTTTTGTTCACCTACGACAAACAGACAGACAGACAGACGGACAAACAAAACGGACGGAAAGACGGACGGACGGACGGACGGACGGACGTTGAAAAATAAAACACTTTTTCGGTATCAGGCGACCTCAAAACGTGTATATCCGTTGAAATATCGAAATCTATTTTCTGCAGCATTACCTTTCTCTGTACTGTGTATTTTACTCCCGTATATACGTATGTATACGAGAAAGTAATAAGAGTGGCAAATTTAAACGCGAAAAAAACCGGCGAATTTATTTATTTGTTATCTTTTATAAACTATTTTTATATTATTCGGTTTAGCTTTTAACGTCAAAAAGACCATATTTTCAATTACAAACGTAGATGTCAAGATGTAAGTTTGTTTTAAAGTAAAGTAATATTCAAAATATATTAGGCAACATTCATGTTTATTAATAATAAAGTAAAAGTAAATATTGTAATGTGAGATTTTAATATTATTTTAATCTGATATTTTAGTTTAAAAAAGCTTCAAAATAATATGATTACTACTTGTCACAACGTATACTCAACGTGAAAATAAAGCCTGTTTTAGCGAAAGTTTACAATTAAAAAAAAATACTTTGAATTAAATGAGCATGACACTTAAACACAGATGGGTGTAATGTATATATTTGACACCATTGCTTCCCAGGCAATTGCGAACCCGATATTCGATCCTGGAACGGCATTGACATGGCCCCGAGACTACATATCCGTACGTTCAAGGAAGCTGTTCCTAGATCATAGGTGCTCATGAACGAAACATGTGTTACAGTGTCCAAGCTTTTATCATCCACACTTCGACAACGACGACGGAAACGAAGAACAAGAAGAAGAAGTATAGAAAAATATAAAGTGTGAGGAAATAAATTTTATTAAACATCAAGTATTCCCAATTTATTTAGTAGAAAATGCCACTGAGACGGAAATTTGGGAACTAAACTCATTCAAGTACGTAAAATAGTGATTTATTAAACACTGATATAATATAAATTAATTGACCCAGCGAAAAAGTGGAGATAGTATAAGGATCATCGTGCAGATTATTTTGTTTTATTGATTGTTTGATGTTTCCGATCAACTCCCAAGGCAATTAGTTCCATCAGTCCAGTGGATTTTTAACGGTGGTCTTTCTTCACTGGCTGACGATATCTGACACCAAACTACACGTTAGTTGGCGGGTTTACCCTGCCAGGTATCTCCCATGAGCCCAGACAAGGTCTAAGCTCCTGACTGGTCTCCCTACATGTGTGGTAGTGTAGTGCATAAAAATGTGTGTGTGTAAACAAGGGGCTGGAGGTAAGATAAGGGAAATGAAGGAAAAATCGCCCGCGATCCATGACATGTTTGTTAGGGTACTGCTCCGGCATTCGCCTGGTGTAGATCGGAGAAACTACGGAAACTACCGATCAGAGCAGCCCGGCTCTAGAATTCTCCTCCAGACAGCGACTGAATTCGTCCTAGATATTGTGTCATTATTTTAAGTATCCTTTGCGCTTTCGGACGAAAATTTTTAAGAAAAAATTTGGAGCCTGTTTTTGAGACTTCAAGAAAACTTACCTTCATTTCAAGAAAAAAATTACAAAATAATTTTCGAAAAATTCGCATAGCCATATTTGAAGATTTTTGAAAAACAGATTTCATTTGAGAAAAAACATGTTTATCTAGTGCAACCACCCAGCCCTTTCCAGAAGCCTCGCGCGCCCTGCACAGGGCCGCCGGACAGCTCCTTCCGACCTGCTGCCGAGTGCACTTCGAGAGTCTTCTAATCGCAGTTCGTAGTCATCGTCGACACACAGCGGATCGAGTTGCTTTTTTATATTTATTTATTCATTTATGAAAGAATGTATATATTTGAGTATTCTTTTACAACACATCTTTGGCAGACTTAAGGTAGCTGTCTACCCCAAAAAAATCTAGAATTTGGGGTCTATTTTGTTTTCCCTTGTACTTTTGATTCTTTATGCTTTTAGAGACCAAACAATTTTTTAAAAAATTCTATTTGTTTGTAAATAATTGACAAAATGTAGGTTTTTACTCCAAACATCGTAAATTCACAATAAATTGATATGTTTTAATATTTTTTTAAAAATTAATTACAATTGAATACTCTAGTAAATACACTAGAATGGTAAAGGTACTGTGAGAACTAAACAAGCAGTTTATAAAACTGACAGTTGGTGACAGAGTAACTATTCTAGTTCTGTAACTAGAGCAAATCATTGGTTACATTCTGGAAAAAGAATTATATTATAATTTTTAATAGTTTATGATTTATGATGTTTGATATGCATGAATGTGCTGAAAATTCACAATTCGGGAAAATATATTTGAAGTTCACTCACTAAGGGCTTGGCAGTTGACACTCGCTTCGAAAAAAGAAAAATATTTTCTCAAGAACTAAGTAAAGTAGCAATAACCGGTTTGAAGCATTTAAAAGAGAGACAAACAGAGCGTACAACCCAATAAAAATTGAAAAACAAACTTTTTTTACAATTTTTCTTCAGAGGTAGACAGTTACCTTAATATTAAATTAAATCTTACAATTAGCTAACTACACATGAATAGGGATGTCACTGAGCGCGTATGGGATTAATTCAGGTCTGAAAATATGCTGAGGAATGAGTCTAAAAAGCATCTATTTGTTGTTGTAGTTGGGAGATGGTGGATGGTGGCGTAGTGGGTTGCTTGGGTTATTTTATTTATTTCAGAGAAGAAATTGTTAGATACGAGTGCAATTCGGTGAATTATGAGGGGTAAATTCAATTCTTTGGCGCTTGAATGTTTGAGATGTGGCTAATTTGAGGAAATGGTTCTGGATGATCTGTAATTTATTGATAGTAGTTTTAGAGGCATTGATCCAAATAGGGCACGCACAAAGGCATGCATAAAAGCAAGAATAAAGGCACGCATTAGAGGTCTGATTATTGATTTACAAAGGGTGATGGCCTTGTTTCTGACACCTTACTTTTAGGCTTTAGAAGTGGCTTCACTTAAATTAGTTTTATTGAGTTTGCTGTGATTTTACTGTAATGTGGTTCAGTTCTAGAAATTTGACGGGTGGATTGTCTGGGATCCATAGAATTGGGTGATTGTTTATTTGGAGTGGAGTTGGGGTTGAAAATGTTCTTAATGAGAATATTTTGGCGGATGGCTTTGAAGGGATGAGTTTGATTTTCCATTTCACAGACAAGTCGTAAATTTTACTTAGATGTGTTTAAATTTGTTTACAGATTAAGTAATTTGAGTGGTTGGACATGAAAATGACTATGTCATCGAGTTGAGCTATGTGCGTATGTGCAGTCCTGGGAATCTCTACTGTGTATACGTTGAAAATCGTGGGGGATAGTGGAAACCCTTGACGTAATCCAACTGTGATTCTGCGGGGATTGAATGTGTGTGTATCGACTCTTATGTCTTGGAGGAAGCTATAAATATTAATTAAATAGTTGGAAGTACCTATTTTTAAAGTTTGAATGTTAAGTCAGAATGCCCACTCTTGGTCAAATGCTTTGAGAAATATCCAAAAAGATTATTATTGTAAGATTTTTTTTGAAATGCAGTGTGTATGTGTTCCGTGATTCTTAATAATTGATGAGACGTTGAAACTGTATTAGTGAAGCCAAACTGGTGCATGAATTATATATTTATTACAATTATTTTGTTCCGCCATACTAGTTATAAATTATTTACATGTTACTGAGCTCAGTGAAGTCGACACCACTCCTGGCACCACCAACTCTCTTTGTAATAATCACTGGGTTATCGCAAGTGTACCTCTACCAGGCAGGCTGCCGAGCGAAATGGACCGAGGCCTCCGCGAAATACTTTTACGCACCCGTCCTTTCTCGCGCTACAATTATGCGCGCTCTCTGCTCGGCTTATGATTCTACTATTCTTTGCTAGTTGACGGGAGTTCAGTAACCAATTTCACGGTTCACCATCCAACGTTTCGGTATAAAGGACCCACAAAACGTTGATTCTGACTACACAATGTGATAGGAGTTATTTACTACATACAGAAACAAGTTTTATCCACATTCTCGATACGAGGACCCCACAATACGAGTTTAGACTAGGAATGCCTGGTATAATTATTTTTTATTCTGGTTCTGTGAGAAGGGATTTTACGGAGTCTGAAGTTATCTAGGTATGGATTTTGAGGTATGAAGTGATAGAACTGGGTTGAGAGGTATGTCATATGTTGTTGTATGGAGTCAGTTTGGAATCTTGACTACGTACGTACGTAGTACAGCGAGATAGTAAAAATAACATTTCATTCACAAATGATAAAGAAGTATTGCAGCAACATACTATTAGCCAAGAAGAAGCGTCTTCATCATACAAACCGGGAGCGGTGGCTCAGTGCATCAACTGATGTCAAACTGATGTCACTGCAGCGCCTCTGACCCGGAGGTCCTAGGTTCGAGTCCTGACGGCGGCAGGATTTTCAACACTAGCTTTCCAGCTAGGTCGAATTCAGTCGCTGCCTGGAGGAGAATTCTAGCGGCCGGCTGCTCTGATCGGTTTTCCGTGGTTTCTCCGATCAACACCAGGCGAATGCCGGAGCAGTACCCTAACAAACGGGCCACGGACCGCGCACGATCTGTCCTTCCTCTTCCTTGTCCTATCTTCTCCCCTTACACACACACACACACACACACTAACATGCACTACACTACCACATATTCCGGGAGACCGGTCGGGAGCTTAGAGCTTAGAGCTTGTCCCGGCTGGGGCGGTGCCCCGCTGGTGGGAGAGTCCTGATTAGGGGGAAACCCCACTAGCCGACGGTAGGTCGGCGCCGGATCTCGCCATCCAGCGGGGGAAGATCACCGCCATCTCCCAAGACAAAACATGCACTACACTAACGGGACTAATGACCAGAGCAGTTGACGCGCCCGGAAACACGAAAAAATCAATCAATCAATCATCATACAATGTGTGTAAATCTCACTGAGTTTCACAAAGACAGAAAAAGTTGTACAAAGGCTTAACCGAAAGGATTAACCTCTATTACTCGTAAATACCGCCAAATTTACCGGTCTACTTAACTGAATTTTGGATTAATTAAAAACGGAGACACGGTGCACTTGTTCCGCACTGTGGCAATTTCCCATTGAAAAGATAAGAAGGGAAGTGGGTGCGATTGGCGGGGGGATGCGCCGAGGTGAGCTAGGGCGGGCGGAGAGCGTCGCCTGTCGCCACTCTGCAAGCTGTTTTCGCAACAGTTGACGTCACAGCATGTGGCGCCGCAAGGAGAGGCGAATGCGTGCGGTGCGTCACGGCGTCACGGCGCGCCGCGGCGCCGAGGCAGCACGCTCCATTCACGAGCGCTGACACCGGCGCGGCGCCTGCCTCCGCCTTCAACGCCCCTCCACAATGGGAATCCCTGTCCAGAGAGTGCTCCTCCTGCCCAGTGGCGTCACCTGCAGAGAAAGCAGTCAGCGAAAGCAGGCGCCCCAATCGATCTACACGTTCATCCGGGAAAGTGAGCTTCAGAACAAGTACCACATTTCTGCTTGCTTTTGCATTTGTTTAAAATACATTTTCCAACTTTGTAGATCGAAAACTAAACTTTCAAAATTGACATCAGTTTGGTAAAAGTATTGCTAAGGCGTCTCCGGCGGACTTCTTCGTACGTTAAAAATGTTTAACTTTTTTATGCAAGTTTAAAATAAAAAATGTTATACAAATCAGTTCCCAGGCTAGTCTATCCTAAGCATAGCACGTTACATGCACAAGTTCATAACTAGAGAGCATCGCAACCTTGGATTGCGAAACAAAGATAAATGGTGATATTAGCATTCGAAAATATTAGTATTTTTCGCATACTTTTGGGTGAAATATATTTCTCAAAACGTTTATATTCTCAAAAAGACTAAACCGGGAGCGGTGGCTCAGTGCGACCACTGATGTCACTGCAGTGTCTCTGACCGGGAGGTCCTAGGTTCGAGTCCCGACGGCGGCAAGATTTTCGACACTTACTTTCCAGCTAGGTTGAATTCAGTCGCTGTCTGGAGGAAAATTCTAGAGATCGAGTGCTCTGATCGGTAGTTTCCCGTGGTTTCTCCGATCATCACCAGGAGAATACCGGGGCAGTACCTTAACAAACGGGCCACGGACCGTGCATGATCTTTCCTTCCTCTTCCTTGTCCTGTACTCACCTTACACACACACTAACATCCACTACACTACCACACATGCCGGGAGACGGGTCGGGGGTTTAGAACTTGTCCCGGCTGCATATAACAAAACTGGACATGTATTCGGTACCGGGCTTCCTTGATTGGCTGGCGGGCGTGGAGCACGAAAACGCGCGAAATTCGTATGTTCTCTTTCAACGGAAGTGGTGAAGGTTTGTTTTAAGCGCTGTTTTGTCATTTTGGAAACTGCGTATTTTCTTTTAATTTTATTACTAATTTATACTTATGTTTTATTCCGTATTTCTGTTCATATTTTGTTATTTAATTTTTTTCCTATTAATACAATATAATTGTTCATTGACTGGTGAATCAATTATTTTATTTTGTTCATCTCTAAATATTTGTAATGGGTTATTAAAAAATGTTTAGTTTTAGAGGAAGGAAAATATGGCCGAAAGAAAAGAGGCTGAAGGGGTTGATGAAAACATGGTTTCCTTAGTATTATTTCCAATTTTGTGCAAAATTGAAATAAAATTAACTTATTTAGCATATTGAAAATTTTATTCAAATATCTACTGAACTTCACATTTTATATACATTTTTATATTATTAGAGTATATTGTAATCTTATTGAAGGTAAATTGATTTATTTCAAGAGGGTAAAGAGGTTGTAATATCAAGGGCGTTAAAATTTTTCAATAATGATTTCCAAGAACTAATTTTTAAAAATTTTCAATAGCATCTAAATGAATTTGAACACATTTATTGAGGATATTTTTTATAATGGTTTTAGTGCCTGAAAACTTAAAAATCTGCATATGTACTGTGACGTCACGGGATTATACAACCCCGTAACGCCACCATAAGCCACGAGAAAAGACCAGAACACAGAGAAATAGGGTACGCGGCGGAGCGATGGTCCGAGAAAGCGACATCTACCCGCAGGTTTTCGCACTCCGATGTCCGAAGTTACGGATCATGTTTTTCTTGAGAGGGCGCGAAGGAGGAGAAAATTCACCCCTCCAGAAATTTCCCCAGGCGGAGTCACATAAATACCGCGACGCGCTTCGGGAGAGCTCTCTTTCAATTTCGACAGCGGCGACGACTCAAGCTAATTCTTCGGCGATAGTAATTGGTTAGTGCAGGAGAATATTTTACTTGCTTAGTTAAAGCTGATTTGAGAAACGCGGTAGTGAGAGTGATAGAATTCAGAAGTGAAGTGCATAAACAGTGTTAGCACTAACATTACGCGAGAAAGCAAGCGATGTGATTGCTTAAATCTCAAAAAGTTTCATAATTGAAATAAATTCGCGCAGAAGGACTCTAAACGAAATCCAGCATTTAATTTTGTACGCCACGACCACGCACGCTCAAAGTGTGGTATGTCGGCCGAGTGCTAGAAGCATTCAATTCAATAACGCTAGTTATTCGAAGCTGGAAGCGCGAACGACGGGTACGCGGCACGCAGGACGACTCCAGTGAAGACTCAAGCGTAGGCGAGAAGGACTTGGACCAATTACGTGGATGGTGGAATCCGGAGAGATCGAGAGAAAGGTCTGGAATTTGGACGAGTAGCGGAATCCGGAGAATCGGAAGAAAGAAGTGGTGTAACCGTGGAACATTGAACCAGTCAAGCGACGCGGCGAGGACGGCGAGCGACCGAAACACCAAGGTTAAATGATGGCAAGCGGGAAGGCGATGTCGAGGTAAAGAACTCGCAACTTCTATGCCGCAATTTGTTGGGAAATCGTGTAGCTTTAAATACCAGGCGAAGCGTCCTAAAATAGGTGAAAGTTCCAAATAATTACTGGGAGAAATATTCCGAACGTATAAGCGGCAGTTTAGATTTCATTCGCTGTACGCACCAGTAATTTGTTTGAATGCCATACCTTGTACAACTTTTCCAGAGTGAATATGATATTTCATGTAGTGTAAAAGTGATTTTGTTTGAAAGTCACGCTTTTATTGTATTATATCAGGGACTAGCTGAAGTACCCGGCGTTGCTCGGGCATTTATTACAGTAAATTATTATACAGGAAGAGGAATTCAATCTTTTCATGCCCTGCGGAGGGACCTACCTCTATCTCTTCCATTGTATCGCTTCTCCGCCCTACTCCCTACCATGCTCTGCCCGGCCACGCCACGATAGCTGCCTTCTCTTGACCCCCATTTGGAAATTTCCAGATTACCTCTCTCACTTTTCCACAAATAATGACATTTTTCTTATTTGAAGTTCCAGCTTCTAAACATTCACTTTATAACTAAAAGCAATAAACAAATCTAAACTACAAAATAAAATACTTGTACTCACATATAAATTTTTTGTGGAGTTTTATACTATATTCCAACACTATCTAAACTGTCACGTTGTAAAACTTATCATATTTTTATATTTTTTCATCTACTGTATTCATAAAGAAGGTTTTGAAATTGATGTCAACTCGTGACCTTGAAGGCACTTACTGTTTTAAGCTGAGTATAACATGCGGAATTTCATGCACGGGTACGGTAGTAGGTAGATCCGGAGTAATAGTTATAGATGTCATAACGTAATTGATGATTCATAATCATAAAAATAAATGAAAATACTTGTATCTATTCTGAAACATAATTACCAGTTTTTATAATTCTAAAGATGACAAAAATATGTATGTTTAATGTCGTGTGATAGTAACATGAAGTATAAAACTTATTTGTTCAGGTAAATCAATTCATCATACGACTGATACAATAGAAAACTAATGATCCACCAACATTACATTATGTGTAAATAATAAATTGGCAATGCACAGAGCCACATAACAAAACAATTTTAGCATAATTATTTTATTTCAAGTGATAGAGATTATGGACCCTAAAATATGAAAAATAGAAACCAAAGACTCCCAGATATTATTTACTTAGACAAAAATATTTTGAGACCAATTAATTTTTGCTTTAGAAATATATGAATGAACTCATTCATTTGGAGCAATTGATATGCAAAACAACTTTACCGATTAGTCTTAATATGTAAATGATCATTCCTAAATTACATACCACTGCACAGAAATTCATCCCATATTGAAGAAAAACTTTTACTTGGTTTACAAAATCATAAATTACTTTCCATTTTTCCAATTTGTGCAGGAAAGCTGAATTATAGAACCCAAGAAATCCTAGATTTATTTATTTGCTCAAACAAACTTTTTGTTTGATAAATTAATTTCTGCCTATTTTTATAGAAAAGTATGGATGAATTCAATTATTGGGAGCAATGGTGGACTGAAGACAAATAAACATTTTCCATTGTACCAATTGTAACGTGAGAGCTGAATAATAGAAACCACGAGCTCTCAGACTTATATATTTGCTCAGACAAACGTTTTTAGATAAATGAAGTTTTGCTTATATTTTATGGAACAATGAGGATGAAATCATTCATTGGCAGCCATTGATATGCAAAACAATAGCGCAAATTAGTCTTAATATGTAAAAGAAATAATTGAAGAAAAACTTTTACTGGGTGTGCTGAAAACATACAAACATTTTCCATTTTACCAATATGAACATGAATACTGAAAAATAGAAACAAAGGATTCCCAGATTTGCTTAGACAAAATATTTTTAGATAAATTAATTTTTTCCAATTATTTATTTAAAAATATATATGAATTCATTCATTCATTCATTCATTCATTCATTAGGAGCCAGTGACATGCAAAACAACTGCACATATTAGTCTTAATATTGTAATGACCATTGCTTAATTACCAACCACTGCACTAAACGTCTTCGCATGTAGAAGAAAAAAGTACAACTGCAATTAATATGACAAACAACTGTACAGATTAGTCTTAATATGTAAATGATCATTCCTAAACTACACACCACTGTTCAAACTGCCTTCGCATATTGAAGAAAAAAATTTACTGAATGGACTGAAAACATATACACATTTTCCATTTTACTATTTTGAACCTAAGAACTGTGTAAATAGTCAAATTGAGAGTCCTAATGAACAGCTGCCCTACTACTTAGAGAATTATTCACATTTCTCCCCTTCTTGTAGTATTATTTTCAATGGGGCGAATGAGTACTTCAGCAAGTCGATCTTCCCTCTGAGTAACCGATTCAAAATTTTAGTAGACTGCCCATCTCTTGGCATTTGTAATATGTTTTGACAATTGTGACAGTCGTTTAGTCAAACAATTCAGTTGTCACAAATTTCTGTAAAAGAAGACGTTTAGATTGTATACGAATATGTGTATATTGTACATTGTACATTACTATTCAGTACCGTATATTATTGTACTTTTTATTCTCTCAACCTACCTCAATTATTAAACACTTTCAAACTCACAATGATTTCATGCCACTTTGTATATAACACGGACAAAGAACAATACATGAACATTGACATTAATTACCACTTCAGTAACGGCGTTCTTTCAAATATTCACACAGGGACATTACATAACCTTATTCAAACTCTTATGAATTTTGCAATAATTCTGGACATTGATTTTTTTTTATTTTTTTTTTTTATTTTTTATTTTTTTTAATTTGTTGCGTCCCCACCTTGACGCAACGCGTCTCCAAGCCCCCTTAAGGGGCGTTGAGCGCTTTAGCACAGGGGAGTAATCCTCCATTAAAGTGCTACTTTTTTTTTTTTTAATATTTGTCAAGTCTCGTCACGTCGCAGTCAGTCATTGCCTTTTATCCCTTCGGCCAGGGGCTCGACGACGTTAGGTCCCGGGGTTCCTGGCCGGTCACCCAACCACGAACCCGCGAGTCTCGAATGTGCTTAACCTTCGTGACTTCACGGAGCGTAGTAAACGCATTCGGCTAGCGCCGCCGGCCTTTGATGAAATCAGTAGTAGATCTCAGACGTCATCCTCTGGTGGCGCGCAGCTAAACTATTGACATTGATGCACTCTTGAATCTATGATGTAAGGCTAGGCGAAAAATGTCCAGAAAAGTAATTATTTTGAAAAGATATTACCATTTATGTTTGTAAATCATAGCCTATAGTACTCCAGGCCTTTAAAGGATCCTAGCACAAAAGTTTCATCGGCATTGGTTCAGTAGATACAGAGATTACCGCGCTGGAAGACAACGCACTTCTGTCTTTATATATTAGTATAGATAATTAGTAGTCTATAATTTGTGAAGGGTACGATTTAAGTAACGTGTGTGTCACGTTTATTTTTGTGTTTGAGTTCACAGCATTGTAATAAATGTGCAGCTTAAGGCTGACACCTGTGAACAGTCTATGATAGAATAATTGTAGAGTATCACTTAAAGGGCCGTGCACGGAGAAAACTTAAGAATAACAAAAGTTAAATGAGGTAAACGAAATAATTCAGAAAGAGGTAAAAGCACAAGAATTGTCAATAGTACTTGTTGAAGTATTAAGGCAGTCGAGGTGACGCCTATACATTTTTTTGTGGCTGTGTTCTTTTCTTTTTGTTGTTTCTGTTTTCTTTGCAGTGACCATCTACGCAAAGTGCATACTTCATTGTATATTTGTGCCACTGTGTAATTTGTTTACTCACTGAATATATGCTCATTTTACCAGAATTTTACCTAATTCATTGTGTCAAGGGTTCAGACCTTTCTCATACCCGAAAGATCCTGCTTCCTGAGAATTCAAAGCTCGCTTCACGAGCATTCATTGTGTCACGCTTTATCGCCACCGGCTGGAAGGTAGTAGGTGGGTGTGTTACAGTACATATATATGCAACTATAAATGAATTATCATGTATTTCATAGTATTGAAATTAATGAATTATATTACATTGTTAACACTAGCAAAAACAAACAAAAAAGCAGTAAAAGAAGACGATAATGTAAATATAATACTAGTGACTAACTATGAGACTTGGCCTGACCTAGGCCCTAGTTATGGTCATGCCAGTAGCGCACAGTTCTTTCTTTAGAATTTGTACGACCACTTGCATAATCTTCACAAATAATTTCATTCAATTCAAGAAGGGTCTGATGATATTTACATGATTCTGCAATACTCATTCTCATTTTAAAATATTGAAGGAATGCTTCCCTCGTAGCCTTATCAGCTGACACGAACCACAGTGTTTCAGCAGTTCTTACGGTTATGGACTGTTCTTCATTGTTATAACCTTGAAAAATCCCTTCTGAAAATAAAAATAAGTTATTTAATTGTTTAATTGAAAATATTTGACAATTTAAAGGGATAAACCTAATAAAAATTGTAATGCTCACAGTTTAATATATCAACCTTTTCGGATATACTACTGATTATCAATACATTCTATTAAGACAATAAATTTTAAATTTTCTAAAATGTACACATTTCAATAATATTTACATTATTATTATTATTATTATTATTATTATTATTATTATTATTATTATAATGAAACTAATTTTTTTATGGCTTTCCTATTTTTTTCATTAAATGGAAACCTATTTCTTTTCCATCAATGATTGTGCATGGCATTATGACAAGTAACAATTCCTTTTGTCTTCGAATATGAACTAAAATTATATTATTATATTATATATTATTATATTAATTTATGCTTATGTTTAATTTTTAACATTAAAATTAGTAGTTTACAGATTATAAATTACAGTAATTGTAATACCATTCTCAAGTTTTTTTATAATTTACTATAAGAAGACATAGGTATGTTAATTAATCTGGGAATAGTTAATTATTAATTGTTTAATTAATAGATTCATAAATTTAACATTTAACAATTTTTTCATGTTTATTGATTCCTACTAAATTTTGGATATTTACTTATGATTCCCATCTTAATTATTTATATGTATTCCACGATTGCCAAAGTAGGATTATTGAAGGAAAAATGTGTTTATTGATGTTTTTAGTTGTATATTTGTAAATTTTATCTTTCTTAAAAGGTTTAGTTTGCTAGGCAGAAGAATCATAAATTTTCGTAATCTCAATTTTCTTACACTGGACTGAAACAAAAGGCACGAATGGTGTTTGGAGAAATATAAATGGACCGTCCAAATCACTGTTTCATTCTTTGATTAGCTCCAAGAGTTAATTGATACGCCGTATGTTTGCAATCCTAAACGCCTGATTCGTGTCATTACGTGGGAGAACTTTCTACGAATACAGTGGGCCTAAATTTGTTTGCACACGCGCTTTGATTCCGAGAATGCTGTGTGCCTGAACTACCTAACTACCAGAAAAAACTAAATTCAATTCCTCTACGGGACGAGGCATGCAAAGACAACAATCACAAATAGCCCCAATTTTTAATGAATTGAACCATTCATGGTTCCTTGGAGAATCGAGGATATCAGTTTTAGAACAACTATTATAACTTGAAATTAATCTTCACGTCTTCACAAATACTGTATGTGGCAAGGTTTTTTCAAGCTGTATCAAGACGTTTATAAACAAATTTTTAAAAAATGTAAACAAATAGAAAACCATACGAACCTTAATAAATGCATCTTTTCTTCTTGTGCATGCAGAATAAAGTTTTATTTTTACTGACAATGTAGCTGGACAGCCAGCATTTTTAGAAAGTTCAATTTTTCTCTCCTACTACTTTTCTGTATGTACTGTGATGATATACATGTCAATATTTACTATAACAAAATATAATAAAATAAAAACATAAGGTATATTTCTGTCAACTTACGAACAAACAAATCGTTTTCATGATCTAACATTCCATTTCGTGTGGGTGATCTTCATGTATTCCTCTACTCAATTGTTAATATCTTCAAATGAACTTATTGTACTTTATATGACAGTTTCTTTTTCATTATCCTTTACAACTTCGTAAAGGTCGTGTAATTCGCTTGGAAAGAAATATAATTTAGTTTCCTAGTTCGCATTTATTCATATGAAACAAAAATATAAGTTTAAGTACTTACTGACAAAATACGTTGGGTTGTTAGTTCCCGTAACGGAAATGACTAATATCACAGCTGATGTCAGAGGAAAAAGCACGGACGCTCGCTGTGGCTCTGCAGGGATCCGTGGAAGGAGAACATACGAATTTCGCGCGGTTTCACGCTCCTTGCCCGCTAGCCAATCAGGGAAGTCCGGTGCCGAAAACATGTGCAGTTTGCTTATGTGAGTCCCAGCTGGGGCGGTGCCCCGCTGATGGGAGATATCTAGTTAGGAAAAACCTAGCTGGTCGAGGGTAGGTCGGCGCCGGATCTCACCCTCCAGTAGTGGAAGACCACCGCCACCTCCCGATGAAAAAACATGCACTACACTTACGGGACTAATGACCTCTGTAGTTCACGCGCCCGGAATCACTAACAATCAATCAATAAATTAAAAAGACTAAAATATTTTGGTTAATTTTTACTTTCTCGCTACGCAGTAGAAAGAAAGTTATGACATACTTAGCAGAAAACTGTGAATTTTCGGCAGAAAACTTATTGTTAACCAAAAGTCCATAAATCCAGTTGCAAAATTTAGAAGAAAAATTCCTCTATCAAATGGTATAGCCAGAATCCATGTTTTGTGGATCCTTGATACCGAAAAATCGAATGATGGCAAAACGTCTGTCCGTCTGTCCGTCTGTCCGTCCGTCAGTGAACAACACTAGTGGCTAAACTGTTCAGTTGTTTTTGTCTAATACTGATATTCGCCAATTGATCCGGCTGATGTGTGAAATCTGTTCCTTAAAGATAAAATTTGAAATAAGGTCATGTTCAATTTTTAGAAAATGTGAGTACTTTTTGGGTAATTCTGCGTGAAAGCAAAAAAGAAAAAAGAAAGGTGCCAAGATTAATTTGTAAAACAGTAAGTATTAAATTGAAGAAAACTATGTATATGATAATTGATACTAACCAAATGATATCTACGAGTTCGAGCCCAGTTCTCGTAGAGGCAACACCTCTCCGAGCGCTCCGCACTTAAAACTTCTCGCATTTATTTAATGCATCTTTACGATGCAATTATTTTCCGACCGCTTGGAAAAGTGCTGCCATTTTACCAGTCTGCAAACAGGGGAAAACCATAGGATAGCTGAAAACTTTAGACCTATCAGTCTGCTTCCAAATTTATCAAAAATCTTCGAACGTCTAATCCATACAACACTAATAAAATTTATGAACAATATAAAACCAATCCCATCTGAACAATTCGGTTTCAAACCACCCATCAATTATTGCAGATCACTGAATCCATAGCTGTCACCATAAGAAACATACAGAGACAGTTTTTCTTGTTGAAGCCAGGCATATGACCGAGTTTGACATCAAGGCCTCCTATACAAAATGCTAACTTTAGTATACCCAAATACCTACTAAAGATCACAGAAAGTTTCCTCACGAACAGATCGTTTGTTGTTAAAGTCAACACAAACACATCTACCCCTCACACTATTGCCGCAGGAGTACCACAGGGTTCATTTCTCTCTCCCTTACTATTTAACATTATCAGTCATTACATTCCTATCCAAGGCGTCTCCAACGTTGCTTTATACGCTGATGATATTGCACTATTCACCTCTCATAGCGATATCATAATAGCGAAGAATATTCAAAACGATCTAAACAATTATATCAAATGAACTCAGAAATGGAGTATAAAACTAAATCATGCTAAATGCCAAGCAAAGATATTCACATTACGCAGACCGAAAAATCCCCCCGAACTTAACATCAAGAGGAATCTCATCCCGTGGACCTCTTCGCCGGTGAAGTACCTGAGAGTATTATTTGACAATAGGCTAACGTGGAAACCCTACATCCACGCAACTACTAATAAAGTCTTGGTCAAAACATCAAAAATGTTCCCCTTAACTCTCGATCTGCCATTAGTATAGAGAGCCGAATATTACTGTACAAATCAATTATTCAACCCACTCTAACCTATGCATGTCCAGTATGGGGTGGCGTAGCATCCAGTAACCTCCAAAAGTTAGTTGCATTCCAAGAAGTTTCTAAGAAAGACCCTCAAGGCACCATGGTTTATTCCAAATTCTCAAATTCATCGCGAGCTAAATATATAGTAACTAGACGAACACATAAGTAAAATAGCCGACCATTTCTATCAAAATCTTTACTCTTCACCCTGTTCCACAATATTTAATCTGGGCCGCCGTGCTTCATGGCCCCGTATTAAATCAAGGTTTCCTTAGCATAGACTGAGACCACCGTAACTTGTTTTTTATACCCTTCCTAGCGCTACCTTAACTTTCAACGTTACACCTCAGACCAAAGCTTGAAACCTGAACAAACCTTCGAAACTTAGTTCACGCGTAGGAATGAATACTCCTTGCTATGGATCTCCATATCCAAAATGTTATAATATAAAATGTACTATTTTCAAACTCCTCGAGAGACAGACATGTCGAACGAAAAGAAATACATTTTTTTAAAACTTATCGCGTTGAGTAGTTACAGTCTGTGCTGTAGTTCTAGCTTATCAGTGGTAACCTTGGACGCGCATAGTGATAAGCCGCACCAGTTCTGAGTGACCCACGCTGAATGTTGTTGGATAGAGATCCAACTATTGAAATGTTGTCAGTAATTATTAAAGACGTACCAATCAATTTATCAGATTAAGACATTAGTGATGAACTGATCTTCAAAAATTACCATGTCAAAAAGTGCTCAAGATTATATAGAAAAGATAAGACACCCATGCCCGTAATAGCGATAGACTTAATAGTTAATGAAATAGCTAGATCAATCTTAAACCTCAAAGAGTTATTCTATTTTAAAATCAGAGAAATATCAGAAAGTATACCATAGGTCCCAAACAATGCAAAAAGTACCAAAATTATGGTCATACGCAAGCTAATTGTGGGCTGAGCCCAAGATGTGTGAGATGATCTGGAAAACACCATTTCTCAGAATGCAAACTCCCTAAACAAGGAACACTGCTCATCTGTGTTAACTGCTTACAACACCACACAGCTAACTATAAAGGATGCCCAACACATAAAGAATTCTCTGCTAAACTAACCAAAACTTCCTCCCGCAATATTCATAATTCTAATAAAACATGTCAGCCTCAGAACTACTTTCAACATCATCCTCCCCGACTTATTCATCTCCCACAAGTAGTAACCATATCCAACCAAATAACAAATACTTCCCATTCCTACCAAGTAGGCCCAACATTCCCAACTTCAGTACTATAAATCCCATCAAACCAATGGGCCAGAAACAGCAATATAACCAATAATAATATCAACAGTACTACCAATATTGAAATCCTGATCACTAATATCATAAAGCTGGTAACACAAGTTCTCACATCTCTTATGTCTCACTTACAATCTCTTGTTCTATCCTCAAGTCAATATGGTCAGAAATTCAAACATTATGAGTACAACTATCATTAAAAAAAATGATCTCGCTCGTGGCACATAGCGAAGTCGTTCGCCTTTTACCACTGAGGTCCGGGTTCGATTCCCGTCGAAACCCATGTGAAATTTGCTCCAATAAAACGAGTCTGATTGCTTCACTAGGGCTTGGACAACCCCTGTGAAGTGTCCAAAACCCTACCTCTCCGCTGGGTAGTGACGCCGGTGCGTGTAGCAGGAGGCGCGTACGCGGAGATGCTACCTGGCGGTCCTCTTGACAACTGACTGCGACGTGACGTGAATGACAAACTAAGAAGTTAATGAAGGATTACTCCCCAGCGCCAAATGTTAATGCAGGATTACTCCCCAGCGCAAAGCGCTCAACCTGCATTAATGTAGGTTATAAAAGAAACCTCAATTTTCCCCCACGGATCAAACATTCTGATTCCTCTATAATTAGGCAGTTATTTCTCCTTTCTTGTACATTGGTGTTTTCATTCATTGCTTCCAATATAATGGTAGAAGATGTTTTGTCTAGCACTTATCTGAAAGGTCGAGGAGTTGATTTTCACCATACTTCAATCTGATCTGATTTTATTTCATCTGGTCCACCAGCTTTTCTACATTTGATTGTTGACATCACTTCTTGTAGTTCAATAAATAACAAGTCCGTTTCAATGTCTGAAAGTTTTTTCTTCATAGGCAATCTTATTAAAGGTTTTGAAAATGCTTCTCCCTGACCTCCTCTTTTATATTGGTTTGTATGGATGCGCTTTTTACTTTCTCGTATACATACGTATAGGCGGAGTAATATACGTAGTGTAGAGAAAGTTATCTCATGCTGTAGGAAATCGATTTCGAGATTTCAACGGAAATACACGTTTTAGTGTCCCCTGGCACCGAAAAAGTTTTTTTTTTTTTAACGTTCGTCCGTCCGTCTGCCTGTTCATATGTCTGTTTGAATTTTTTTCAGTGTCTTCCTACAACTATAACATTGAAGATAGAGATTTTTCCTATAAATAAAATTTCTGATCCATAGATTGTTCTTTCATTAAGGTCATGTATATTTTTTTGAAAATTTTAGTAGTTTTCGAGCATTGGTGCGTGCAATAATTTGCAATTTTAAAAAATAACAAAACAAAATTTTTCAAAAACGGCTCCATTTTTTTTTTAAATTTTCGGTAAGGGAAGTGCCAAATGTACCCTATATACATAAATCCATCTTGCTCTACTCTCCTGTTGTATTTTTTCAAAAATTACAAAAAAGGAATATTTTTGACATATTTCCCTCATCGGTGTGTCTCCCACGTATATTAGAGGCGATTTCTTCACATTATTGTATTTATGAGTACATGTCTTTTAAATATTGTCATTAATTTTCTCGAAAACTCAATAGTTTTCTGTTAAACTGAGCTCAAAATTCCGCATTTTCAAAATCCGCTTAAACGTCTTTTTTTTTTAATTGGCTCTAAATTTTTCTTCAAACTTCTCCAACGGATAGTGCTAATTGCACTGTTTAATGTAACGTAAAGCTCATTTTCTTTGTTGACTTCATTTGGTACGCCTCACGCCGTTAACATGCACATTACCAACGATTTGTATACATTATTTAATTATGAGTAGAAGTGCTTCAAATGCATTCAAATGAAGTTTTTCATAAACTCAATAGATTCCTGTGAAAAGAGCTTCAGATTTCCCATTGACAATAACGGTTAAGCGCCATTTTCTTAGAAATGGCTCCAAATTTGTCAATGAAAATTGCCATTTAGGACGAGGTTTTACTCTTCATTAATATTGTTGAAGTAATATTTCGGTTCTACCCTTAGGTCACTGAAAAATTGGGAAAATGTAACAAAAAATTAAAAATTAAAAAATGTTTTGGGCAGCGCTTGATGGCAGCTGACAAGAGCGTGTGGCAAGATCGAAAAGCTAGACCAGACCAAACAAATTAGAAAACTAATTTGTACGGGGAAGTCTGAGCCATTCTGGGGCACCACTAGTTACTTTCTCGTACACATTCGTGTATACGGGAGTAATATACGTAGTAAAGAGAAAGTTATGTAATGCTGCGGAAAATCGATTTCGAGATTTCAACGGAAATACACGTTTCTGGGTCACCTGATACCGAAAAAGTTTTGTTTTTTTTAACGTCCGTCCGTCCATGTCTGTCCGTCTGTCCGTCTGTCCGTCTCTCTGTCCGTCTGGTGTATGTGAACAACACTAACGCCTAAAGCATGGGTTGGATTTTTTCCAAACTGAATAAACCCCTGTTGATCTGGCCTGAATCAAAACTCTGTGATTTTGAAAAACATTCATTAATTTTTGGGGTTAATTTACATAAAGCCCCCCGGACATTTTCAAAATTTTCTCAAAAATGGCTCCATATTTTTTCTTTCAATTTCTTTGAAGAAAAGAGTAAAATACATTTATAAAGGTGGCATAGGTCCGAATTTCACGGTTAACCCTAAATTTTCGAAAATTGTAAAAGTTTGAATTTTTTCCGGCGTCTTCCTACAACTACAAAATTGAAGACTGAGATTTTTCTTTCAAATGAATTTTATTGTCCCTAACTAGTTCTTTCATTAAGCTCATGTAGATGTTTTGAAAATTTTGGTAGTTTTCGCGCAATAGTGCGTGCAAGATTTGCAATTTTAAAAAATAACAAAACCAAGATTTTATCGAAAACGGATCCAAATTTTTCCTTTAAATGTTTGGTAGGGTTAGTGCCACAAGAAAGCTATACGATGACATAAAAGCCATATTTCTCTATTCTTTTGTCTTTTCAAAAAGTACAAAAGTGTATTTTTTTTACTTGTCTGTCACGTCGGTAATACTTACATTAGAGGCGATTTCTTTACATTATTTTATTGAGTACATGTACTTTAAATAATGTCAAATAAAATTTCTGGAAAACTAAGTAGTTTTCTGTGGAAACGAGCTCAAATTTCCGCATTTTCAGAAACGCTCAAACGCTATTTTCTCAAAAATGACTCCTTCAAATTTTTCCAACAGATAGTGCTTTTTGCACTGTTAAACATGACGTAAAGTTGATTTTCGTGTAGTCTAGTGGTGTAGTTTTTCAAAAACTACAAAAATGTATTTGTTTTTAAATATCTCGCATGCCGTTAATATGCACATTTCTATCAAGTTGTATACATTATTGTATTTATGAGTGAAAAACCTTCACGTGACTTCAAATGAAGTTTTTCGAAATCTCAATAGATTCCTGCGAAAATGAGCTTCGAATTCCGCATTTAGAGTAATGCCATTTTCTGAAAAACGGCTTCAAATTGTTCACTGAAAGTTTGTATTTAGAACGAGTTTTTACTCTTAGGACGAGTTTAAGTCTGGGCCATTCTTTAGCATCCCTTAGTTTCTTCTTTATTCAAAAATTTTAAAATTTGTGCTGACCACTGTCTTCACGAATATCATGTTGTGAATCAGAAAAAAATTCTCAGGATTGATGTTGGGCTTTTGGGATTATCTTTTTTGCTTTATTTTGTATCATATTGTATGTTATTGTGTGTTCTTTGGACTTCAAACTTTGGAAATTCAAGTAGTCAATCTTTAATGATTCTTTCGATTTGCCTCTTCCATATTCTCAGGCCTCTTCTGCTGAGCCTTTTCTTGCTTGTGCCTAAAGCTTCTGATGCTGTTTATATAACTCTGTATTGAGAATCAAATTTCAAATTAATTTCAATTCTCAATAGAATACAAATTATAAAAGAGTAATGAAAATCAATAATTTCCCATTAGATAACTGTTGATTAGCGACTTGATTTTGTTTTGCCTGTAAGTTTGTGATCAGTTGTATTGAAAACATTTTATTTAAATAAAATAAGCTATAAATGAATTTGAATATTGTGATCTACTCTGACAGTCTGTCTGTACAGGCACAACAGCCTCTAACAGTGTCAAGTCATACCAGCAGTGTTCCAGCATGCACTTAATGTAGCACAATACTTAAAACTACACCACTCTTAATCGACATTATCATTTGTTGTTTCCTGTAGCAGATATTGCACTAATGTTGTTTGGTACAGGTTTCAATTCCTTTTGTCTTTCAGCAAATGTACTTCAACATTTTAGTGTCAGTTCCATTAAAACATTCACATCTGGTGCTCTTAAAACATTATTTGATGGTCGTATTGTGTACATTAAAGTCGTAAGAACTGACGTTAAAAACTCTAAAAAGCCTCTTATCTCTGACCACCGATACAAACAGTTGATTTATTGGGAAGTAATCAATAATCATTCTTAAGCCTCTGGCAGTCCACATATATTTGTGGATATCTTTCTTCCCGAAGAAATTGTAATTCATAAAGTATTACATTTGTAAATGATCTTAGTTTTCTTCAGTTTTCATTTTCTAAGTGTTCGCCTTCTGTGTCGACTATATTACTTATTAGTTTTCGGCCAATTCTAGCTGTGAAGTCGTCGCTTAAAACTAGATAAACATTTAGGTTCGTTTTGTCAATAACCTTCTGTCATTTCTTTGAAAATTTAATAGTTCCTGTCTTTTTTCTACAAGTACATACACTCAAATATTAGTCATATATTTCCTATTTATTTTTATTACCACGGAAAGGATTCTTTCTGACCCAAATGTACACTTATGTATGGGGAACGGAATTTATTGTAATAAAAAAAGCAAAATATGTACATACATATGTACTTATTTTTTCTGACATATGTAAGAAAAAATAGGAAATATGTGAAATAAAAATTCGTTATGTTTAAAATTCCATTCTTCAAGCGTTTTCCGAGCAGAGTACGTTGCCGATCAGATCCTTAACAAGGATTCAGAGAGGCTGGAAAAAAGTTCTACATCTACAGAAGCAATTATTCGCTAGTTTCATCCGAAATATATAATACTTTCGTATTATATCCAATGTTGTTTACGAAGAGCCGACGCTCAAGTGAATAGTACTGTGTAGACTATGATAGAAAGAAGGGGGGTAAAAGGAGCATACGTCCCCCCCCCCCGACTCCAGAAAAGGGACAAGACAATGATCTAAAAAATGTATTTATCTAGTTACGCATGTCTGTAAAACATGAGCAAGCACGTGGTTGAAGTTCCTTTTCCTTCACATACATCCACTAATCCTTGATCCCGACTACGCGGTTTCCAAGAAGCAGAAGGGGCGGGGGGAGGTATGTTTGAGTTATAATAGCGATGGTCCGGCGTTAATACAAGCGCATTGCGTGGTTTTGTATTTCAGTTACAAAGTTAGCTTTCATGTTACATATATTTCGAACTCGCATGTGAAATGTTCATTTTCGACTAATAAATATATTAAAATGTGTAACAATAGATAAAATATGTAAAAATATGTAATTTACCAAAATATGTAAAATAAAAATGATTCTAATTCGTTCAGAATGTCGTGTAAGTCTAAAATATATTAGTGAATGCAGGTATCTTGTCTCTATAATAATATGTAGTTACATGAAAATCCGTTCCCTATTTATGTACATTCTTTCTCCGTTTGTTATTTATCGTTACGGCAATTTGTAAATTAAGTTCCGTTTCGATTTTCTCCGCGGCGCCGCTACGATCTCAGTTCTGTTCATGCTCAGTAGTTACTCTGGGTCAAGCAGAACGAAATTACGCCCTTTTGAGCTCGCTCTGTGTTGCGTGGAGTTGGTAGTGATTGTTTGTAAAGACAGCGTTGATCAAAAATCCCTTAGCTTGTGAAATTAGATCTGTGATTCGTTTTCTGAATGGAAAGGAAGTTAAACCAATTGACATTCATCGACAAATCTGCGAAGTTTACGGAGAAAATCCAATGAGTGATTCAATGGTGAGAAGATGGGTCCGACAATTTAAGAAAGGGCGTGATCAAGTGCATGACGAAGAACAAAGTGGACGTCTATCTGTGTTTTCGATGAACTGGTTAGTGCATTCAAAGAAATTACGAAAAACCATAGGTTTACCATTAATGCTCTTATTCTTGCATTTCCACAAATTTCACGAATAGTAATTAACGAGAATGTTACTGAAAAACTCGGTTTTCATAAACTTTGCGCACGTTTGGTGCCTAAACGTCTTACTGAACCACACAAAATGCAACAGATGGGCAGCGCACTTGATTTTTTGGCACAATCTCCTTGAAAGTTTTGGCTGAGACGATTTTGGTCGTCCTCCGTTCAGTCCCGACCTCGCTCCTAGCGATTTCCATCTCTTTCTGCATCTGAAGTCTTTCCTTGCTGGTAAGCGCTTCAACAACGATGAAGAGGTAAAATAACATGTTACCACATGGTTGACACCACAGGTGGCAACATTCTATGAAGAAGGAATACATATATTTATACCAAGCTATAAAAATGCCTGGAAAATTACGGGAGCTATGTCGAAAAGTAGTGTGTTATAGATTTTTGTGAAATAAATTGCTTTCTTTATCTGAACTCGATTTCTTTTTTATTACCAAACGGAACTTACTTTCCGAACTACCTTCGTATACTGAAATGAATTTGAACTATCAACTACAAGAATCGTTAATAAAATGTGAACCACGCTGGGCATAGCCGACTTGAAACAACTGCAAACTCTTTGGAAGTTATTTATTATGATGTTCCCGACATGTGCATACCAATCTAAAATCTGTTTGCAATTCTGGACTTAGTGATTTACTAATTCCCGACTCCTGTGTTCTTCATACTTATATTACTTACGAGGGCCGATGTACAGAGTAGGTAATGCTGAAAATTTACTCTTTTTAAAGAACACAATATGGTTTCTCTGCAGAGTCTGTCTATTAATAAAAATCAGCGTTCATGTTTTGATATCCCAATTACAGTATTTATTTATACTATTGCCTATAAAATTTACAATATTTTACTTTACCATTTATTTGGCATGCCATCAAATTTAACTTATATTCTGCTGATTAAATGACTATTACTTTAGTGAAAAATATTGTGTATTATTACCTTCTTTGCAAAGAATCTTATTTGAATGTCTTATAGGATGTTTTCGTTCGTGGCGCTTCCAGTTTATACAAGTGATATCCTCCTTGTAGCTTGCGCTGTCGAAGTTCAGGATCTTCCACGAAGAATCCCGTCTTAACCAGTAATCTTCTGCCTTGATGTTGAAGTTCCGTTCACGTTCATGTCTTAAATCCGATGTTAAATAACTTAGAATGTTCGCATAAATAATTATTTGTGAATACCTCAGGTGGACTACTGAAGACATTTCTTTTATAACAGCTAAATTTCTTGCTAGCCTTGCATATGCCCGCGACATTGACTATTAATCTTATGATGTGCTCGCATTGGCGACCAAATGTCTTCTCCCAAAATTAAGGCCCTGGTGCAGTATATCAACTTCGTTTCCGTTTGTTTTCCAAATTTTTGTTATTAATTTTGTAACTCGCTACAACTCGTTTCACGATGGTCAATTATCTTCACTCGACGCTAATGCCTTCACTAAAACCTGTCATCATTGACTGCATTCCATGTATTTCGTTATATGTCTACTTTCAAAATAAACATTTATTTTCTACAAATGTTCACGTCCCAAATCGCAGCTGTGTTTATATTGAGCTACGAATGTCCTATGTCCCACATTTATTGTTTATTTTGTCCTGGAACATTTCTGCATCCCACTATTTACATCCCAATATTTGCATCTATTACGTCCACGTCCAATATGGCTATCCAATGTTCGTTTTGTAAATGTAGAAACTACTATTTTCGCTCCCGGGTACTAATACTTCGAACTGAGTAACTATTCCATATTATTTGAATTCATAATACCATTGAGATTACTGGGTATGTCTCAATAAATGCAAGTGGTCATCGATATCTTTAGAACCTCTGAGTTACTTTTTTTGTTTCCTTTACCAGGACTAGTTTGCTTTTTTCATCTTCTCCAGAAGTTCGAAGTATTTCTTGTAAAGGGCTTTAACATTCCACGTTCCTATTAAGAGTTATATTATTTTCTTGTCAAACGTGTCATGGCGATCCGACTTTTTGCTCCTTTGTTTTGCAATAGGCTTTATGCTATACATGCTCGCTGACCGTATTACGCAGAGCCTAGCACAGTGGTTGGAGCTGCCAACCTCACGCCTGCGGCATGCAGGATTTCTTTAGGGTTTCCTCTTGTAAATGAGCTGACTTCTCTGCGTCTGAAGAGTTCCTGCCGTCCTTGGTTTTCCGTGAGGTTTTCTTTCTCTTAGCCCAGTGTTCCCGTTTAAGTCCCGGAGACTCGCCTTCACCTTAGCTACTGTGACGTCGCCGTGATGTGAAAAACAACAGACATGGAGTTTTTATTTCAGGTTTAATTACAATGACTGTATATTACAATGTTTATTTACATACCAGAACCTCCAGAACTTACCGCTGCACTCCACAGCACTCCCATTCCTGAGGCAAGCCGCCCCAGCCTGAGCCAGCGTACCCCAGCGTGCTAATCTGGGGACTCTGTCTCGTGGCAAAACGCCACCCTCGCAAGCCTGCGATCACCCCTTCACGGATCTCCCAAAGTGCCTCCGCACCGCGATTCGGCCCAAACTCGAATGAATACCGTTCCCCCACCAGCCTCTATCGCGAGGAGTCACGTGACAGACCTCCCTCGCTGAAGACCCGCGGACCGCGTCACCTCATTTCTGAGTTTTGGGGCCGGTCGCAAAATGGGACCCGCCGCCAGCTGCAGACGATCTGTCCTCGCACATCATTCTGTGCTAGCTGACCCCCCGGGTTCCCAGACGACCCCGGCGGCCTGCACCCACCAAGGCGACAGCTGCGGTTGCCCCGCCAGCCCGGCGCCTCGACCACCCCCTCCCACGCGCCGGCCCGCGCCTTGTGCGGTCCGATGACTAAAATGCTACGACGTTACACTACTCTCAGCGTTTTTGCAACGCAGGGATCACCACGAGGAGGAGAAGAGAGTGGACCGACTGACCACACTCGCTCTTCACCGCTCTTCTCAATCGTTCTTCCGTCGGAGCACCCCCTTACAGAGGAGCATCTCTAGTGTTTAATGATGTAAACTTAATGCTACCGGCCTACCCCACCAGGGCCCTGCTCGACCTTCCATCCTTATATGTTTCGACGGTTTATAAAACTTTACTGTATTCTTGTAGTATTCGTGAAGACTGTTGTTGTTAAAATATTTAATTTTTTGTACGATTTTTTAAGAGAATTTATTCGTTGTTATTGCGCAGTGAGAATGCTACCTTTTGGAAAACCATTTTGTTTGGACTTGTTTAGCAGCATTTTTACCGCTGCAGGCCATGAGCTTATATTATTATGTTATTAACATAA